>MPNV01003003.1:0-46827 GCA_013376435.1 Cyclocybe cylindracea
AGTGCCGAAGAGCGGAATGCCAATATCCAAAAGCAACGAGGTCAGTCGTGCGTATATACATGGTACCAATTTTTCATCATATCTTCTACAGCTCAGGAGCAAGAGAAATTCCAGCCTACGGACAGCCGGTCCTCTCGCGAAAAGGTTTAAAACCTCAACGGGGACGGCTGGTGTTGCGCTTTATGATGAACGACGTTAATTTTGCTTTCGTTTACGCTACCCCCTCATGACCGCTGGGTATCGACCCGATGCAGCCGATATTGAAGGGGTCTCATTTCATGGTGTATTTATAGGCCGAATCGAAAATCCTTCACGACTGCAACGAAGTTGAGGCGTCTGGACCTTCATTTTGTGAGTGTCGTCTACTCTGCAATCGGCCTAATCCAAGTGGCCGTAATATTCCATGAAATCTACTGTGGAAGATCGCCTGCCCTGCCGCCGCCAACACCATTCGAATTCACAAACTTGCGCCTGCTATTTCGCCGGGCCGTGCGACTCCCAGTTTTCGCCCGCATACCCTGCTCCATCGACCACTCCGATATCTATGTAACTCTTCATTTTCCCCGCGGCGAGATGAGTGTGTAAAGCGGCGGGGGCGGACAGCGTACCTACCACTAGCTCCGATGGTATAAGTATAGCGTTGTTCCCCCCCGGGGTTCTGCGCAGGTTGTCTAACCTCTGTGTCTTTCTTTCCTCTCTTCCGACATTGTTCGACGGACAAGAACGATGGCGGTTCATTCAAGCGTTTTCAAGAATGTCCGGGTTTACTGTGTGTACTCCCTGTCTGCTCTCGTTCCAATGATCCTACGATGCTTCAGGGATGGCGTTTATCGTGTATTGGGGGATTGTCTTGTTCGGTTACGATACGTGAGTACACTGGCGTGCTGATTCTGTGCATGGACTCATAACCCTTGTAGCGGCATTGGGTAGATATGCACACTTACCGACGCCTCCTTGTTGTCTCTGACCCGGATCACCAGCGGAGGAGTCGTCAGCGCCACCTATTTCCTAGAACACTTCGGGCTCCTGAACGCCGACGGCAGCAAGAACCAGAAGAAGGTCGATGCTGTTTCTTCTAACGTCGTCTCCGTGCTCCAGGCCGGTGCGTTCTTCGGCGCGTTGGGGTCCGCCCCACTGTCAGGTGTGTGCTACCTGCCAATCCATTTCTGCGCATCAATAATTGACACACGCCTCCAGCTAAAATTGGACGCAAGTACACGCTGTTCATCTTCAGCATGATTTTCTGCGTCGGTGCCGTGAGTGAAGCCACTTTTTTTCCGCGTGTGGTCCTGACGTTCCTATAGATCTTGACCACGGTAGCCAGCACTCCGCAGAGAGGTCTAGCGGAAATTTATGCTGGTCGGGTGATTTCCGGTATCGGCATTGGTGCGATTTCCGCCGTTGCACCTGCGTTCGTGTCCGAATGCTCTCCGAAGGAAGTGCGAGGAAGGATTACAGGGCTATTTCAGATCATGGTACGTCGATTATCCATACTGAGAGTTCCGATTTTGTTGATCAGAGGACCAGGTTGCGACTGGTGTCATGATCTCGTACTTCGTGAACTGTGAGGACTTGAGCTAGGTTTACCTCCTTGATACTTACTGGACTGTATACTAGATGGCGTTGGGATTCACACCCCTACGGGCGTCAACGTCTGGAGGATACCGTTTGCATTGCAACTCGTTCCAGCTGGCATCATGTTCTTTGGACTATTCACCGCCAAGGCAAGCGCTTTGTCGTCTACCGAGTATCCACAATCTCATACCATTAGTCCAGGAATCACCCCGATACCTCGCCTCTGTGGGAAGGAACAAAGAGGCTCTGCGCAATTTGGCATATCTCCGGCGCGAGCGTGAGGATTCCGAAGAGGTGCTCGCGGAAATGGCTGAAATCGAGGCCGCCATTCAAGAGGAAAAGGAAGCGCGGAAAGGGCTTGGCCTAAGGGAAGCACTCTTTGGGAAAGGGAACCTCGTCCGTTTCGTGATCGCGTTCGTCATATTCTTTTTGCAACAGTGGGCGGGACAGAACTCCGTAAAGTGAGTCAAGCACTTTTTATATTCGAAAGGACAACTGATGGACCTCTCGCTTTCCTAGCTATTACGCTCCTCAGATCTTCGCTTCGGTAAGGGTACCACCAAGCTGCTGAGCCGACCCTCGTTGACGGTCTTTGTAGATTGGATTTGCGGCCAGAAAGAACTCGTTACTCGCTAGTGGGATTTACGGTGGGCCATACTTCGCTCCTGCGTTCAAATAGCGTCTAGACTCAATATTTAATCCATGCAGGTGTGATCAAGGTCGTGGCTACCGCCATATTCATCTTCTTCGGAATAGAGACCCTCGGGCGCAAGCTGTCCCTCTTCGTCTCGGCAATGGGGATGGGTACTCTCTTCTTCATCATTGGCGCCCTTCTCAAGACGCACGCACCCCCTTCTCCGGACGCCAATCACCCCGCACCGTCGCCTCCCCCTGCGTCTAAGGCTATGGCGGCTATGTTATACATTTACGTGTGCTTTTATTCTATGGGATGGGGTGAGTCATGGCTATGGGCATGCAGGCACCGAATTTGACGAACGTGGATTTCAGGCCCCCTGCCGTGGGTGTATGTCTCGGAGATCTTCCCAACTCGAACGAGGCACTACGGACTAGCGCTTGCCAGCTCATCTCAATGGCTTTGGAGTACGCGCCCAATTTCCAAGAAAAGTTATTTCTGATCGCCTCCTAGATTTCGTGGTCTCAAAGGTTACTCCTAACCTCGTCACGGACCTGGGCTACAAGCTTTTCCTGATGTTCGCCACCATCAATATTGGCGGAATGGCAGTGTTCTCTCTGTAGGTCTCTTTGTCGCACTACCGTTGATTGTGAACGTGCTAACTAACCACTCTGATCCCCTCAGGCTGATCCCAGAGACGAAGGGACGAAGCTTGGAGGAGATGGATGTCGTTTTCGGCTCCATATCGAAGGAGCAACGGCGGGCTGACATCGACAAGCGAGCCAAAGGTACGTCCAGCCTTTTGAGCACGCCGTGTTGGAGGGAGTCTCATGATCTGGGTGTAATAGAAATCCATCGGCCTGCATCCAGCCATTCAGCTTCGACAGACTGTCAGAAAGTTTAGGTTCCACCTGACTGTTCGTATGCAACCCTGGCCTGTACCAAGTTACAAGACATAACGTAGCGTTGATATTTCCATAAGGACGGACATTTTTTGACAACTAGCGCCCGCCGTATCCACGCCGCTGCAATGCCTGGCGTCTGGGCGTGAGTGCCAGGAGATTTGAGAAAACTACAGATTACGGTTTACCTAGGAAACCATCCAAATGTTGATTTACTTCATACTCGTGTCCAAATGTTCCAAGTTATCTCTCTTGAGCGAAGGAGACCGAAGAAACTCGAAGGGTCTCGACATTGTATTGGGCATGTGGCGCAAATTTCTATTTTTGGCTGACAGTTCGCCTGCTTAGACGAGTAGCCCCTCCGCCGAAGTGCCTCCAGATATTGAGAACCCGGTGAGGACAGCCATTTTGACAGACCAACATCAACGAGGTGCGTGGAGTCCTCGACTAGAAGGGAAACAACCACCTCCTGGCTGGAGGTATTTGACCCGAGCAAGTGCATAGTGGCGCTAACAGGTTCGGTGTTTCTGTTCGCTGAAGGGTTTGTTTGTTAAGTGTAAGCGAATCGGTGAATTACGGTCGAGAAGGTCAGTGGTATTGTCGCATGTAGAAATGGTCCCTAAGTTGTCGTATGCTACTCAGGAAAGGTCGAATAGCCCCTTCAGCTACAATCTTCATCGAGTGCAGGGTACAGGCGTCGTCGCACAATGTCGTCGCACCGGCTTACCCTCATTTGGGTATATTTATGAGCCTTTGAACAGCTAGAAAGACCCTAGAGATTCGTGCTCGATGCACATCTGTGATGAGGACCAGTGGCCACTTATAATTGATAAGTGAATTTTCAGATGTTCGGAGCATCATTTCTGGTTCTTCTGCAGGACCCATTTTTTCTTCATCTCACATTCTGCGAATTTGTATTCGTTTAAAGAATGAAAAAGTTCACCTCAATCGCGTGATAGATCATTTCATTCTGTAAGTGGTACTAGGGGAGCATATAGACGTGTTGGGTACACCTACGACCAATCCGTCATCCAGGAATAAGGGAGGCCGTTATAAAGCGATATAGGTGACCTATGACCTCGATGACGGTAGTTCAGGTCGACCTTGATACCCTTGCAGAGCGATGCAAGCTCCAGTTTGACGTTCCTTCGCCCCTGCCTTTTCGCAAAACAGACCTTGAAGCTTCGGAGCTTGCTAATACGTCCATCCAGACCGCTTTGCTTTCTTCTGATAAAGTTGACAACAGCATCCTCGGAGAAGAGCCCCTCGTTCCAGAGTTCGACATCTTCTATATTTGGGCAGACGATTTCGTGGGTCTTCGGAGAGGGTTCAGGTGCGAATAGTTCCAGAAGCTTGTCGTTCAGTGGGTGGTTGGGGGCGGCTACACCATACACAATTGGAGATCCGCCCGAACATGCGTCTCCTAGACGAAGGGCGCGTAAGGAGGTACAGCACCGGAGGCATTCCACCAATTCCACAGCGGAAGTGCTCAAATGATCTGTAGTAAGTTTTTCGAGGCTCATGTCGACATTGAGAGCTAGATACTGGAGGAGCGGAGAGGGAAGCTGCGATTCGGAAAACCTGCGATAGAAGAGTATCTGGAGCAAGGGTGTTCTGAGTCGGGGCAGAACGCTCATTCCCGGATGTTCCTGGACCTTGAGGCGCTTCAGGGAAGGAAGGTCGATCGGTTGTGCTTCCCAAATATCCGAGTTATCGACAGGAGAGGTTGTGCGACTGAGAGGCTGTAATACCAAACTGATTAGCGATGTGGCTTGTCAAAGGGCTTCGATGGTCGGGCTTAGCGGCGGACCGCTACCACGGCCGTCATCAAGATCAAGGTTCGTCAGATGGCTCCATCTCACGCCTTCCCAACGGATGTCGGACAGAGATACCTGCAATATCTTCAGGCTAGGGGAAGCTAGAATGCCGCCGGACTCCTTCCAATTCACGCTTTTACTGACCGTGACATTCCAGTCAAACGAGGGACTGAAGTGCGTCCGAAGACGAACTGATTTGAGCAGAGGTACTTTGTCCTCGTCGAGCTGTTGCAACGGGGAGAGCGAACTGTCGTATGCCATTATGTCTAGATGTTGCAATCGACCGCAGACAGGAATGAGGTGGTGCTGTAGGAGTGCGCTGAAGTACGGCTTTCTGGCAGACGACGTGGACTCGTGCGCGGAAATGCTGAGGGGTAAGGCGCCTGAGCGCTCTAGCCATTTGTCGACGACTGCGAAACGCATCTGTATGAGCTCTTCTAGGTAGACTTCCCCGCTCTCTCCGAGATCTGTAGGGACGGCAATATGAATGGCTGCCCAGAGTTGAGGAGTGGCGAAGGCAATGTCACGCCACTGACTGGAAACCTGGGTGAGGAGCATGGGAGGTTCGTCGGAGCACATAGACGGGTTTCGGTTCCGCGGAAGACATGCGATAAATATCTCCTTCATCGCATCATGAGAGAGACGGCGAATAGGGGAGGGAGAGACGCGCGCAGGGGAGAGAATAGCACGATAGCTCTTTGTCGATTGCAGGAGCGCCTCCTTTTTCTTTCGTAATCCTTGAAGTACGCCTTGTATATGGGAGATTTCTTCATCTATCTTGCGAATCTCCTCATCCGAATCGTGGAGGACGGTTTAATCTTCAAGATCTCCGCATCGGTGGTAGAACCGTTTGTGCTCAATTGTGCCACAGGGGCCTCTGAGTCGCTCTTGCGAGATTCCTGTTTGAGATTGAAGTTCGTTAGAAGGATCACAGTTGATATTTGTGTACACACCTGACCCATATTCGGTTTTGGACAAGCCAGACGAAGTGGTCGAGAGCGAAGAACGTCCGTGTCTCGGTTGGTGACTGCATTATCTTATCAACGGTGATAGACGGGCCGGCGCTCTGGGGACCTACAGGTTCCTTCCTATTTTTCAGTTCAATGGACCATCTTTTATTTATCTTATGCTTGAGACACGAGCTTCCTTTACATAATGTCAAAGGCGAAGGATATCTTGAATGGAGTTGTCGCCTCCCAGGAACCGCATAAATCCATCTCATAATGTACCCATTTCCGTTCGTAGCCCTTTCCATCCGATGGATGAAGAAGAGACGTTTAACTACGCAACGATTCCCTGAATGGTCCGTGGCTCCATGGCAGTTGGGGGAAGAAATAATTGTTTATGTTCTTACAACTAGACGTAACACATAACTTCTCGTCAGGACATCACCAGGAGCAGACGGCGCAAGTCGAAGGAATAACAGCGGAATGTTCCCAGGTGCAAGTATCCCAGCAATTACACGCTAGCTCTTTGTCGTCCAATTGAACCCTCCTCTCCATTAATATCAAAGGCAGCTCGTGTCACCTGAAGGAGCAGACCCATTCATTAGCACCCACGACCTCCTTTAAATGAACCGAAGCTACTTACCACTGTCCCCGACGCTCACGGGGGCGCTCAGTGCGATCAACCCGGCGCTGTCACGGAGGTCGAGTGCAATAACGGTACCTATTGGCCTAGCTGTGAGCGAAGGACAACGAAAATACCTTCCTATACCCACCAGGAGCGACGTTCACAACCCACGTAAGGGACGTTCCGGTCTGGGTGCCGAGGTCTACGATGGCTGGACCCCCGGGGCTGTCTCCTGGGAGAACACTGAAATGAATTCGTAAAATAAATATAATTGTCTTCTCTGCGGGATACATTACCTCTAGATCCCCCAGCGTATTAGGTGTGCCTGTGAGAAGACCCATCACCTGAAGATAGGGAGAAGAGGAAACGTACCAGGCGGTAGGGAGCTATAAGTTTAAGAATCAGCCTCTCGTCAGTCACGAAGTCGTCGACGACATTCACCTTGTCCCCCATTCCAGGTGAGTAAAACCGGCTCGCAAGTAACAACGGATATCCTAGATAAGTACCCCATAAGTACCCCATAAGTCTAATTAGTCGTTCGAGGAAAGGAAGAAGAGGGGTCGTACGGGGTATTTACGGTTAACGGAACATGCGACAAGGACACCGCGCTCGCGAGAGTCGCGAGTGCGAAAGGGACGAGAGTGAACTTCATGATAAACTATAGAAGAAAGCTTTGAACGACCCGTTCTGAAGGTATGGCAGTCGAACGCAGGAGGTCATATATATATACCTCTCTGGGATCCGATTCCATATTGAGTCAGGTTATTGCCGATCTTCGAGTTCGAACGCTGGTCCATGAACATACCCGCTCTGGCAAGGAAGAAGCCTTCTTATAGTGCTATGGCGGAAATTAGACGTCATGTTGAAGCCTGGGCGCTCACGATGGGAGGTGGAAAAGTGCGAAATCGTAGGCGATTGCGTCGGCGATTACCTAAACATCATCCTTCTGTCTCGTCATACTAGTCTTGGAGACGGCGTAAACTGACCCACAATACGAATTCGAAGGAACGTTGTTTTGCAGCATGACTCACCGAACGAGCACCTGCCACAGAGAAGGAGACCAATCTGCCAATTCGTGGAGTTGTGTCCCTCGAAGTTACGTTCGAGTGGCCACGAAGCCCGTGCATGAGACTCCAGCTGCAGCTCTAGGCACCATGACAGTACCCCACCAAGAAATGAGGACATTCATAAGAAATCATTGCACGATGTAGGTCATCAGAATGTTCTAAGCGTGTAGCGTATCCATTCGCTTCAACGTCTAGCCTATGAGGCCGGACGATTATTTTTTTCCACGTAGAAATTGGCGCTACATCAACATGCATGGACACAAAAATCCCACTCACCAGATTCAGGTTCTTATTTCCATTATGAGAGCTCGAACGGTGATTTCCACGCTGCTCCCGTTTTCGTCGAACAGCAGAACCGGATAGAAGAAAGTGAAAGTTCAAATGGGCGTCAATTCGCGATAAAGTCTGCCCATCCTGATCTTCACGGAACGCAGCTCGGGGCAACGTGTCCCCAGGAGTATCTATTCTGTGAGCAGCACTCGGATCCGCCGAAAAAGACTCGCAGGTGAGACGTCTTCAAGTTCACAGGTTACTCGCGAGTTGCCCTGTGGGGTGATCCCGTTCAAGTTATCCAGGGCTTCCAGCCTCCGAGTGATCTCCGAACAGCATCTCCGCGTCGAGGGGCGACATGGCTGATTGCTGCAGTGCTCGTTATAGTAAGTAGCCGCCACTGTACTCCGAGTCCTCTAATCGAGGCATCACGTGGTGTTCTTTGTCGCGTCGCGACGCGTCAACGCCGCGTTCGTTCGAAGTCTCCTACTCGAAAAGGCAGAAACCAAACTCATTCGACGCGTCGGGTCGGCCTCCCATCCCATCCCAAGCCTAAACGTGGTTCTCCGAACAATGGAGAGGGGTGGGGGGTGGAGTCAAAGCTGCCTGTGGCCCAGTGTGGCTTTGCGCTTTGCGCAGGTATATATGAGGCCTGCAGTTGGCGTTGGATCTTCGCCACATCCTAAGCACCCCCATCCACATCACCGTCGGGCTACCACCTCATACCCACCACCACCACCACCACTTCTATACTCTATGGACTGGAAACCACCTTTCGTCGACACGTCTCCGCCTGCCACCCCCCTTCCCTGGCTCCTTCCAGCTCCACCGCAACCTTGCGTCGCCCTGGATCAGATGAACCTGGGGTTCATCGACACGAACCGTCTCCTCAAAGCATACTTCAAGTTCCCAGAAGACGACGAGGAGGGTTCCGAGTCCGACACTCTCCTCAAGGACCAGGAGAACGAACTCGAGAGGTACGCCAGCCACCCACTTCCCACCCTCAGCGGGCGATCGCGCATTTGTTTGCTAATTATTGAGGGATCAGCCACCCGTCCTTGTCGTGCAACCCTCTCTCGCCGTCCGCCGTCCCCGCAAGCGCGAGGACGATCTATTCCGTCCCTCGTCGCCCCGACTCGGAGGAGTTCCCCAACAAGAGCGCACCTACCGCGTCCACCGCTGGCGGTTCCTCTTCGAGCTCGACCGATACGTCAGTATCCACCGACTTTGCCACCATCCTGCGCGCCTACGTTGGCTCTGACGCGGATGACGAGAGCGACTCTGATGAATCGGACGTCGAGGATACTCATTCCCAACGCGTCGATAAGGGCAAAGGACGCGCGGTGGAGCCTGGACCGGCGTCAGGATGGGAAGCAAACGTCGAGGCTGGGGACTTCCTCCACGACGATCAATATCTCTGCGCCGTCGACCCACGAGAAGTGTGTGGGGTCGAGGAAGATGTCTACGTGGACGTGCAGGCCGAAGAGGCTGGCCTTGACGTAGACAACGGGCAGGACGACTGCATGGAGAACGACGACGCAGAAGTTCCTCCTACCGCAGGGCCCAGCACAGGTGCAGCGTACTATCACGGTGCTGGGCCCATCGCATCTGCACCAGTCGCTTGGGGAACCCTCCAGCCAGTCGACACACAAGAACTTATGAATGAGGGCAGCTCAGCACTCGAAAACGAGCAGCCAGACCGCCTCCCATCCAACATCGGTGCCAAGCGGAAGAGGGCTGCCAACAACGACGATGGATCGGATGAGCAAACCGCGGTCCCTGGAACACCCCTCCACGCCCGCATGTCCGACGCTGCGCTCCAAGAGGCGTACGCCGGGTCAACGAAGCACCCCCACCAGAAGAAGACGCTGGAGGACTTCGGGTGTCGCCTCTTCCCAGGGCAGCCGCAGCCTGAGCGATGGTGCTGCCACTTCTGTCCGTACGCCTTGAAAGAGAGGTCGAGTATCCGGCGCCACGTCAGAGCGCACCACTATGAGGGGACGTTCTCGTGTGCGCCGTATGGGTGCTTGTGCGGTGAGAAGTTCGTGACGTCGCGGAGAGAGTTGCTGGAGCGGCATCTGAGGACGGACTGGACGAATTCGAAGAGGCGGAAGACGGGGGAGACGAAAGCGAAGACGGTGAAGAGGGGGGAGGAGGGGAAGAAGTAGGTGCTGTTGAGGGGGAGAACATAATGGCGGTCAAGAGCAAGCAGGGAAGTGAAGGACAGATGAAAGATCTGATCAAAGATGGATCGTGAAGATAACCACGTGCTGCGATCTTATCTCCCCTTTGTAGACATTAGCAATACCGAAACAAATTACAATATGCCGAAAATAGGACGTCCTGCGCGATGGTGGGATCCAAGGTCTAGCACTAAGCAGCAGAACTAAATGGTTATGTCTGCCCCGAGCCAAAAGATATAAATAGCGGAAAGACGACATTCGGCGAGAATGATTAGAATTTAGAGCTGAAGCGCCGACGATTCCTCCTTGGAAAGAAGTGGAAACAGCCGACCACCTGGCGATTGAGTAAAGTACCTTACATCCAGACAAGGGTTCATTCATCGACAAGATCGCCTGTCCACGTCCTCCGATGCTGTTGCTCCTTCAAGTTCCAACGTGCTGCTATTTCTTCTCGCAATGTAGCGGAAGCCGACACCTTGAACGCTGGGACGAAAGAAAGAACGGAATAAAGAGTCGACGGCAGCTCGGAGTCGTCGAGACAACGCTGGCACATGTTGCCGTTCCACAACGCGCCGACCTCCAGACCGTCTTCCCCGTGGTCCGTAGAGGTATGTGGAATCGGGACGGAGTGCCTTCAATCTCTCATGCGGCATAATCGTCGCTCCTTTAGCTAGCACCACCAGAGCAGGCGCCAAAACGCAACGAAAACCGTGCATGCTGAGTGGCCTGCTTAGTTTTGTCAGTTATTTCCACACCACTGATCCTTCCAGAGAGAACACGATAAACGATCAGCAGCGCAGAAATACCTTTCACGAAACCAGTACCGGTAAGTACGGAGTCTACGTTGGGACCGGGCAGAAAAGTCACGAAAGCCGACGTATATAGACATGCACGAGAGAGTTGATGTGGTAAGACAAGGCCGACACTCGAGTCGAAATGCCAGCACACGTCTGTGAGGTGGAAGATGACGATCAGCGTGGTGGATTCCATGCACATGACGATGACCCTTGCGTCTGGCGAGCCGCCACGGTATTCTCTACCAAGCGCCTTTCAGATGAATCTTTGGTGGTACGAGAGGCGAAGGGCGATCATGATAAAGTTGCATATCGACGTCGCCAACACGAAGATGACTCATGAGCATGAATTTGGTGAGGTCGGTTATGGATGCTGCTAGGCAGGTTAACCCTAGGCCTGTTATACAAGGTTGAGAAAGCATCGATAGTGCGGCAGATGGTACTTACCGAGCGAAATTAATGCCAAGGTACATAGAAAGGTATCAACCGAGAACCGAAGTGTACGAGAGGCGTCTCCATACAGGACGACACATCGCAGGATCTTCATGAAACGCGTGAATATTTAAACGGAGGTCATAAACTGTCGATGCCGCTTACCACCAAGGCATCTGCCGTCCACGAAGCGACGACCAGCGACACGACGCCTCCAAAGCGCACGAAATGAGTCAAAGGCCCAGCGCGTCGTGTCCAGGCGCAAACTCAAACGGCCCAAAAGCCAATTGTGGCCAGGGCGTTGTGGCGCCGGCGCCCGTTGCTCTGAGCATGTGCCGAGCCACCAGCAACGACGCGCAAAGCGAAATGCACGACAGGCCACCGAAGACGTTTCCCAGAAATGGACAGCAGCTCGTGTGTGGCCCAGAGAGCATAAATCGTATAAAATGCGGCGCGAGGAAGGGGGTTAGCACAATCACGAACGAACACCCACCTTGTTTTTTCTACCAACCTAGAAACTGCCAGCCTCAGCCCTCCCCTCAAGCTCGCACACTCTATCCCATCCCCGGCTTCGAGCTATGATTCCACACAACCACCTAAACCTTCCCAACTATCCCTCCCCCTCCCCCGCCGCCCCTGCTTCTGAGCTTGCTGTGCCCCCCACCCACTTCGCCAGGCCCAATTGAGACCGCCGATGACTGGCGCGCTTGTTGGCGCACTTGTTAGCGCTTACCTGCCTCCTGGACCGCCTCCGCCATTCCCCGAAGCAGACCGTGAGGGTGACGATCGTCGACGTCGACGGCCCAGCGACTGGGAAGCTCGCTCGATGGCTTCGCCTTCATGCTTGAACGTCTCTGTCTTCACTGCATCAAGGCCATTCATGAAGACCGCGTTAAGGATGCCCATAAAGACGTCCTCCCTCGCTCGCCCGGGCCTATCCTCCGCAGGACTGAGAACCGACAAAGCACCCCGTGGCCCAGACTCGGATACCCTCCATTCGAGTGGCCCGGAATCCGGATACCTCCCATTCGAGAGACGCATCAAGACACTGAAAGGGGCTTTACCTCGCGGTGTTATGGACGCGAAGGTCACAAACACGGTCCTCGGGCGCCGAAGAGCTCGCACTGCACACCGCCTCACTTCCCCGAGAAAGGTGTCAACGTAGGCAAGACATCCCCCACGCTGAAGGGAGATGATGATTTGATCTTCATCGAATTTGGGACGTGGTCAGCTGTCCGTAGGAAAGGGACAAGACACTTGAAGAGTTGGACATCAACGGTGGCATCATAGAGTCGATGGAAATAGTACATACCTAGTCACATAGCGGCGACGCTCATGTATCGCAATTGAATCCCTGTACCGAACATATTAGCGGCTTCGTGACCTTGAAGAGTTGAACCGTATCGAGGGAGGCATCATAAGTAGAGTCAATGGAAATAGTACATACCTAGTCACATATATAGCGCTCATGAATCGCAATTGAAAACTTGTACCAAACATATTATTCCTCGTGCAATTGTGTAGCTTCAACTGGCAGCCGTTGCCCATTTTGGAGAGAACTGGTGCAGAATTCGAAGGCGTCAGTTAGTCGAGTCTCTGTATGTGCCGGCCATTGAAGATGCCCGAAGGACAGGAAAGAAAATGTGATGAACGACGATGCCGTTGTTCCAGATTTGAGATAAGTTCCAGCGACTACGGGATACGTCCCAATACAACTTCGCCTCCTCTCCCAAGAGCAAGCAGGCTCGAGTGGCCTTCTACAAAAATCCCAAGTCAAGATATCAAAGCGTCAAAGTTCGAAAGCGGGCATTTAACATACAAGGGACTGCATCATATGCGTAGCACAACCAGACGCATATGACGCACGTATTCGCCCTTCCCGACTCTCCTGAGTGGTGCCAAAACCGCGAACAACCTCTCCAACCTATCCACGTCCCTCCAAAGCGAGTCCAACGCGATTTCTGACCACCGCCAGCATACCCGCGCGTTATTCGAGTTGGAATCGGGGTCCAGCATCCCAAATATCATGTTGAGAAGTTCCGGGATGTACAAAACGTGGTACATCTTCGCATGTGGCAGGGGAGAATTGGCCTCCATTGTACGTTTCCGGTTGGTTGATAAGTAGCATTGCAACTTGATAAATTGAAGTAGCTGGAGGAGTTTGAGACAAGAGAAATTTCTTCAGAGCTTTACGGAAAGAATGAGCGCTGGTAACCGTAGAAGTCGAGAATAAGGTTGAAGTTCGTCACCTGAAGTCCCCGCACGTGATGGATTTATTCCCCACGCATCTCCCAGTCTTTCTCCGCCTCCACCCATCGCCATCCCCTTTGCCGCCCAAAGCGATGCCCACAATGACGCCCATCATTTTCTCCTTGGAGTCCTCGCCGATACCTCTTCTCCCCGCCGGCTTACACCTTCGCCAGCCATTCTCGTCCCCTCTTCCATCACTGTGGCCGCCGCCGTGGACAGCGACCTTCCCCATCCCCTGCTCTTCACCCAGGATACGCTCCCCTCGACTCTCTGCGCGGTGGTACCGCTGCGTTTTTCACTCCCCTATCAACCACCCCCGCCGTCGCCTACGTCCTCAACGACGCGCTTCTGCCGCAAAAGCCTTCTCCTCTTGTTATGACGCGATAAGTTGATGCATTTTTTGGAAGCATTCGTACGTTGAGATATATCTTATGTAGTCCCTCAATGTGCCCGCTTTTTAAATCGGACGCGATGTATAGGTTTTTCACGTCTATTGACTCGAGAATTTCATCGAAGGCCACTCGGTCAGAAAGGGGTCGAAACGAACTGGTTTGCAAACTATGAATATTATCTAATGCGACCTTCAAACTCGCAGACTTCGGGCCTTCTTGCTCTTAGGAGAGGCCGCGAAGTTAACATCGGAAGGTGTCCCATGCCAGTGGCCGCTGGAGCTCAAACCTGGAACCACGACATCGTCGTTCATCATGCGCGTTTTCTTTTCTGTCCTTCGGGCATCAATCTTGGCCGGCACGTAATACAGAGGCTCGACCAACTGACCCCTTTGACGCCTGTTCTCTCTCCAATACAAAATGGTCGCTGGTTGAAGTCATACAATCGTACGAGGAATAATACGGTCGGTACAGAGATTCAATTGAACATTATGTGACTAGGTATGTACTATTTCCATCGACTACGATACCACCGTTGATGTCCAACTCTTCAAGGTCGTGAAGCCGCTAATATGTTGGATACATGAATTCAATTGCGATGCAAGAGCGCTATATAGATGACTAGGTATGTACTATTTCCATCGACTCTATGATGCCACTGTAACCGTTGATGTCCAACTCTTCAGACTTGCGAAGCCGCTCCTAGGGACAGTTGACCACGTCCCAAAGATGAAGATCAAATCATCATCTCCCTTCAGCGTGGGGGATGTCTTGCCGACGTTGACACCTTTCTCGGGGAAGTGTAGCGCGGCGCGGCGCGAACTCTTCGGCGAGGACCTTGTATGATGTCGCCGACCTTTGCGGTCATAACACCGCGAGGCAACCGAGAGGTAAATCACCTTTCAGTGTCTTGATGCGTCTCTCGAATGGAGGGTATCCGGAGTCCGGGCCACGGGGTGCTTTGTCGGTCATCAGTTCTGCGGAAGATAGGCCGCGGCGAGGGAGGGAGGGAGGATGTCTTTATGGGCGTCCTTAACGCGGTCTTCATGAATGGCCTTAACGCAGTGAAGACACAGACATTCAAAGGCAAAGCCATCGAGCAGGGCTTCCCGGTCACCGTCTTCTTCGGGGAATGGCGCAGGCGGTCCAGGGGGCAGGTGAGCGCGCCAACGCTAACGCCGACACGAAAGCGGGCAGGGGCACAGCAAGCTCAGAAGCGGGGGTAGAGTCGGAGGGGTACCGGTGGAGGAGGGGAAGGTGGTTGTATAGGATCATAGCTCGAAGTCGACGATGGAATAGAGGAAGTATGCGAGCCTGAGGGGAGAGCGGAGGCTGGTAGTTTCTATGTGGGTAGAAAACCGGGTTGGGCGTTCGTTCGCAATGGGCCGACCTCCCATCCAACCACGGCCTTTTATACAATTTCCCTCCGTTTGTGGCCATCCCTTGGCCACACACAAGCTGCTGTCCATTTCCGTTTCTGGGAAACATCTCCAGACTTCGGTGGCCCGTCGTGCTTTGCGCGTCGTTGCCTGGCACATGCTCAAAGCAGAATATTTCCTAATCTAGGCAGTGGGCGCCACAACGCCCTCGCCACAATTGGCGTTTGGGCCGTTTGATATTCTTAGACTGCTCCTGGCTACGAACTCGGACATAAGTATAGATTGGTTGGTTCTTTCGTTCTTTAATCACACGTGCATAAGTAGTCGATTTTGCTCGTTATGAGCGCACGAATCTCGAGCCCGGGCCTCGATTAGGGGTACTCGAAGGGCGAATTTATTTCGTCGTACACCGTCCAGAACACATACGAGCACCTTCACCGCTTCAACAACCGATCTGATTACATATCTCATCTCACGAGCTCGCTCAGGCCCGGGCTTTCTTTATACGATACAAAGGTATCATGTTCTCACCACGCTCCATGGCCGGGTTATCTCTGGCTGGGAGGCACGCTCATCGGTGCTGCCGCCTACGGGGTCCTCATCGCCCTCTGCCATGGGTGCACTGCCAGCTACCTACGCTCCAATTCTGCCGGGCGACGCGGATCGTTAGACGGAGGGTATAGGGAGGGAACGTCGTTCGGTCGTTTCTTCCTCCCTTACATCGTCTGGTTTCTCTTCAGTACTGTACAGCGGCGTCGCCCTGGTAGATGTGCTTTTCCTGCCCTCAGGCGGAGCGGGTGATGGCATGACTTGTTTCGTACGCTTTTGCTTCGTGGACGGCAGACGCCTCAGTGGTGAGTGGGATCGATGATTTGATACCCTCCGTTTTTTTCACGCCGTTCATGAAGATTTGGCGATGCGTCATCCTGTACGAGGACGCCTCTCGTACAACTTCGGTTTTCGATTGATATTCTTGTATGTACTCTGGCGCTGATTTCGCTCGGTAGGACCCATCTTGATTCCTTCTCACTCTTGTATCACAGGCCTCGGGTTAACCTACCTCATCACAAACATAACCGACCTCAACGAATCCATGCTCATCTTCGTGTTGGCAACGTCGAGATGCAACTTCATCATGACGACCCTCACCGTCCTTCGGCTCTCGTACCACCAGAGATCAACCCAAAAGGCGCTTGGTAGAGAACACGGCTCGGCGTACGCAAGGGTTATCATCATGTGCGTGGAATCCGCCGCGCTGATTGTCGTCTTCAACGTAGCACGCGTGTGCTGGCACTTCAACTCGAATGTCGGCCCCGTACTATCGCCTCAGCTCCTCTTGCATGTCTATGTAAGTACGTCGGTTTCCGTCGTTTTTCTGCTCGGTCCCTACGTGGGCTTACCGGTACCGGTTTCATGAAGGGTATTTAAATTCTGCTCTGCTGACCCTTTATCGTGTTCTCAATGGAAGGATCCGCCGTGTGGAAATAACTGACGAAACTAAGCACACCACTCAGCATGCGCACTTTTCTTTGCATTTTAGCACCTGCTCGAGGAGCGGTACTAGCTAAAGGATTCCGAAATTGAAGGCACTCCGCCCCGAATGCCACACACCTCTGCGGCCTACAGGGACAACAGTCCGCACCGGGAGTTGTGAAACGGCAACATGTGCCAACGTTGTCTCGACGACTCGAGGCGTTCTCCCGTTCTTTCTTTCTTTCGCTCCAACATGGCAGCGCGTAGGAAGGAAGGAGCAACAGCGCCGGAGGACGTGGTCAAGCGATCCTGTCAGTGAATGAGGGAAGGGGAAGGAGGGAAATACTGTACCATTTCGTTCAATTCGTTCGTCACACGTCACAGGGCCTGTGGTTTTGGACGAAATCGGTGGGGTGTCGCATGTCACACGGAGGGTGGTCGGCGTTTGCCAATGAATGGTAAAAAGCGAGAAAATGCTAATTTAATATATAATTTTGCTACTGAGAACAATATTCCATTAAAATTCTGGACTCACTGCCATTGTGACGCCGGAAAGTGCCAGAGCTCTAAAGTTGCAATTGAGTTGTTGGAGGTTTTGGTGGTGCTGTTTTCTGACCAATAACCCAAATTCCAATAAAATTGCTGGAAATAAACTACTTCCTTAATATGCTGATGTACATTAACGTAATGCCAGCCAAGTTTAATTACATAGGACACCTGCCGAGGCCCTCCACTGGGCAGCCCATTGTGGGTTGGTCGGACGAAAATTCGGTCTGTCCCCGGTCACAGCCCTATTGGTCGGTGATCGAAATTCGTCCATGTGGTCACAGGTCACACCCCCGGACGAATTGAACGAAATGGTACAGTATCTGCGATGCAATTGGCCAATAGACGAGTACTGCTATGTACCAGAAGAACAACCCTTGTCTAGATTTAATGTACTTTACACTATGTACCTCTGGATCGCCGGGCGATCAGCTGTTTCCACTTCTTTCTGAGGAGGCCCTTCCCATCGTCTTTCCACTATTTCTACCCTTTGGCTCGGGAAAACATAACCCTCAGGCTCTGCTGCTTAACGCTTGACCCTCATCTGAACTTGGTGCACACCATCGCGCGGTCCTAAGTACTTATTCTCTGCGTATTGGTTTGGTAATCTACAACGCTTGCATGAGGAGATAAGATTATAGCACGTGGTTATCTTCACGATCCATCTGATGGCTGATCAGATCTCTCATCCGTCCTTCGCTTCCTTTCTTCCCGACCACCATTATGTCCTCGTCTACTTCTTCCCCTCCTTCCGCCTCTTCGCGTTCTTCGCTTTCGTCTCCCCCGTCTTCCGCCTCCTCGAATTCGTCCAGTCAGTCCTCAGATGCCGCTCCAACAACTCTCTTCGCGACGTCACGAACTTCTCACCGCACAAACACCCATACGGCTCACACGAAAACGTCCCCTCGTAGTGGTGCGCCCTGAAGCTTTGAAGGCCTGACGTGCCGCCTGATACTTGACCTTTCCTGCAAGGCATACGGGCAGAAGTGGCAGCACCACCTCGCAGGCTGCCCCCCTGGCAGACACGGCACCCAAAGTCCTCCAGCGTCTTCTTCAGGTGCGGGTGCTTCGTTGACCCGCTGTATGCTTCCTGGAGTGCAACGTCAGACCGGCGCTAGTGTAGAGGCGTCCCGGGGCCCACTTCCTTTGTGCGTTCATCCGATCCACCGTCGTTGTTGGCAGCCCTCTTCCGCTTAGCACCGATGTTGGATGGGAGGTGGCTTGCCTGCTCGTTTCCGAGTGCTGAGCTACTCTCATTCATAAGTCTTTCTGTGTCTGATCGCTGGAGGGTTCCCAAAGCGACTGGTGCAGATGTGATGGGCCCAGCACGGGAATAGTACGCTGCACCCGTGCTGGGCCCCGCCGTAGGAGGGACTTCTGCATCATCGTCGTTCTCCACGTATTCGTCGTCGTCGTCCTGCCCGTTGTCTTGTCAAGGGCATCCTCATACGCTCGGCGGAACAGCGGACGGCGAGAGAGGGTTGCAGGTCAAGGACGGGTGGCTGGTACCGAAATAATTAACGAATACTCAATCGCCCGCTTGCACAGTGGCGTCCCTCTCGAGTTCGTTCTCCTGGTCCTGGTCCTTACCTCGAGAGTCTGAATCGTCCTCGTCCTCCGGGAATTTGAAGTGTGTTTCAGTATCCGATCCGACTCGACAAACAACAGAGGACTCTGCGATTAGGAGGCACCTGTTGCCAGCTTCGAACCATTTTATCTTCGACCAGACTCGAGAAATGGCGATTATGGTATCCCATCAACGCTTCCCAACAGCGTGTGGTCGCCCAACACTTGGAAGGTGCATATCTTATCTCACCTCAAATCGTTCGGAGATGCTAATCTTCGGTACTCACAGATACTACCTGAACTCCAAACGCATCCCTTACAGAACCGAATGGGTCGAATACCCCGACATCGAGCCACTCGGCATCGTGCCGACCTCCAAGAAAGAAGACGGCTCCGGGCGGGACCACTACACCCTCCCGGCGATCCACGACCCCACCACAGGCGCATACATCTCCGACTCTTTCGCCATCTCGCAGTACTTGGACAAGGCGTACCCTGACACTCCCAAGATATTCAGCGACGGAACGGAGGCGCTGCGTTGCTGGCCAACTTGGAGGAGTTGTGGCGGTTTGCGCTCCCGGCGGCGTGTGTTAGCCTGAACCCAGGGAGCCAGGAGTATGCTAGGAGGACGACGAAGGAGATACACGGGAAGACGATAGAGGAAGTAGTGCCAAAGGGGGAGGAGGCGGTGAGGGTGTGGAAGGGGGTCGAGGAGGGTCTTGGGCGGGTGGATGCGTGGTATCAGAAGAATGGAGGGAAGGGGAAATTTCTGTTAGGCGAGACGCTCTCGTGGGGCGATTTTGTGGTTGCGGCGTACGTAATTTGTTCGAAGACTATGGGGAGAAGAGAGTAGAGAGTGGAAGGACATTGGGTCGTGGCATGGGGGTAGATGGAAGGTGCTTGTTGAGAGTTTGAAGGAGTACGAGACGGTTAATTAGACCTCATGGCGGAATTGAATCGAAAATTATCCATTTTGTGTGATAGAAACGGTCAATTACACTATTTCAAACCACAGTGGCGTTGGCGGCGGATCTGGTAAAAATTGACAAATTGAGGAATTCAGGTCACTCTTAGCAGGGGCGGCGAAGTCAGCGTCGGAAGGTCTTCTTTGGCCACTGGAACTCAAATCTAGAACCATCGTGTTTTCGTTCCTGTCCTCTGGGCATCTTAGGCCCGCACGTACGGAGATTCGACTAACTGGCCCCATCTGCACCTGCTCTGAATCTCTCTCAAATGCGAAACAGCCGCTGGTTTAAGTCACAATTGTACATACGAGGAATAATATCATGATGTTCGGTACAGGAATTTAATTGCGATACATGAGCGCCATGATATGACTAGGTATGTACTATTTCCATCGACTCTACTTATGATGCCGCCCTCGACGCAGTCTAACTCTTCAAGCTCGTGAAGCCGCTCTAACAAGCCTGTCCACGAAGTAAGTAAGTACGCTTCCATCATCGCTCCTCGTCGTTCCTCGCTTCTCGTCATTTTTCCCTTCCCTACGGACAGTTGACCACGTCCCAAATCCGATGAAGATCAAATCCTCATCTCCCTTCAGCGTGGGCCTTCAGCGTAGCGGGCCTGCAGGAGGCCATCTTCCCGACGTTGACACCTTTCTCGGGGGAGTGCGGCAAGCTCTTTGGCGAGTACCATGTTTGCGACCTTCGCTGCCACGGCCATAACACCGCGAGGTAAAGCGCCTTTCAGTGTTTTGATGCGTCTCTCGAATGGGAGGTATCCGGATTCCGGGCTTTGTCGGTTCTGCGGAAGGTAGACCGCGACGAGCGAGGACGTCTTCACAAGCAGCCATACATTCGAAGGCGAAGCCATCCATCGAGCAGGGCTTCCCGGTCACTGGGACGTTGAAGATCGTCGCCGTCTTCTTCGGGGAATGGCGCAGGCGGTCTAGGAGGCAGATAAGCGCCCAAATGTATCCACGTACACCTCGATGGTTGGCGTCACTTTGTCGTATGTCAATCTCCGGTTTGTCTGGGTAGAGTCGCCCACGAACCCGACGCTGCGCCTGGCTATTCGAGATCTTCCTTCGTTCCTTCAGCTGCGAGGCTAGGAGAGACTTTCTGCAACCGAGCCATGGTCTTGTCAAGCCGCTAGCACTGCAGCGAAGCGTCGTGCAGATCGTCCATGGAGATGGAGATGACACCGGGCAGGCCATCGACCTCGACGCCAATGAGAACTTGGATTCCAACGCCAACGTCCCACGTCCAGTTCGTGATCGTGGATTCGGGAATGGACCGTAGAGCTTGAAGAGCGGAAGACGTATCGGTCGTAGGCGGAATTGGCTATTAATTCGCGTTTATGGGGACTTCAGCCTTCTCTGGCAGCAGCAGCTTTGGACCTGGCGAAGCAGGGGGAGGACACAGCAAGCTCAGAAGCAGGGTGGTGGGGAAGGTGTTTGTGTGGAATCATGGCTTCAAGTCTGCGATGGAATAGAGGAGTATAGGGAGAGCCGGGGCTGGTAGTAAGTATCGAGGAAGTTTCTAGGTGGGTAGCAAAAACGGGGTGGGCGTTCGTTCGCAATTGGGACGACCTCCCATCCTTGCGCTGCCTTTTATACGATTTCCGCTCTCTGTGGCCACCCCATGGCCACACACAAGCTGCTATCCATTTTATCCATTTCGGGGAAACGTCCTCGGTGGCCCGTCGTGCTTTGTGCATCGTTGCCTGTGGCCTGGCACATGCGGATAGTAGAATACTTATTGCCTAATCTAGGCAACGGGCGCCTCAACGCCCTGGCTACAATTGGGATTTGGTCCGATTTGATGCCCTGCTCTTGGCCACGAACTGGTTCTTTTGTTCCTCGATCGCACATGCAAAGGTAGCTTAATTTTTCTCGTCATGAACGGACGAATCTCGTGCTTCGATTCGGGGTACTCGAAGGGCTAGATTTATTTCGTCGTACATCGTGCAGAGCGCATATGAGCACTTTCATCATTTCGACATCTGATATGGTTGTCTGCACTCAAAGGAAATACCGATGGTCAAGAAGCCTAACATCTCACTAGCCCGCTCAGGCTTTCTTTACGCCATGCGAAGGTATTATGAACCACGCAATATATCCAGGCATACTTTTCGAACATGGAATCTAGCCCGAAGAAGGCCCGATTAGAGGACAGAAGCTGATTTTCTTTGCGGTGAAATGTGTGAATAAATTATTGAAGTGTATGTCAATCAAACAGCGTCGACCTAAGAGCTTCTCAGGGTTTGGGAAAAGTCACAGAAAACATTATACTTTGTTAGCAGTATTCTTTCCCTTTTGCAAAAAGGGCGAAGGAGATCTTTATTATTCATAACCAGCCGGCTAGATACGGTCCGAGAGGGCCGATGGTCAATATGGCTGCAGGTGCGTCAAGCACCAGAAAACACAATTCAGAATTCAGGCCTCTCGTAAGGTTAGTGCTTCGACGTAGTACAGCTCTTTGGGTATTCTACACGGGAAATCTTACCAGAACATGCTTTGCTGGGTTTGAAGAGCTTTGACGGGTGTCGAGCATAGCATGTTTGTCTATGCTCTAGGGCACATTTCCAGTGGACAAATCAGCCTCTGCCCTTGTGAATGGCACGGTGCATCTGGTCGCTTATTCACCGCTCTCTACACCTCAGTCGCAAACTTTACCCTCTCCGAGTTCAAGTACCACGACCGTCCGCTCCGGCGTAAAAGGTGGCAACTCTACCTTGCCAGTGGAATGTATCAGGCCTGTCGAATGCGCCAGTACTCCGAGTCCCATCGCCTCGAAATTCAGCCCCATCAACCCGCGGAATTCAACTTACTTTTTCTAGGGTGCACGGAATTCTGAGGGTGTACGCGGAATATGACAACAGTGCGCAGAATATAATAAAGGTGCGCAGGATATGATAAAGGTGCGCAGAATTTGACGACAGCGCGCCGAATAAGTTGAGAACGTCCGTAGGCTGCGTTCGCGGAAAGTTGACCGTGGGCCGAGATGGCCGAATCTCACAATCAGTTCTGCCGAGGGCTTGCTGAAGGGCATTTGTCTAAGTTATAGGCCACGGCGTCAAAATTTTCGTGTAAATTACGCCTCTTATATAGACTACCTCCAACGGTTCTGTGTCTAGGAAGCTTCAGGTGCCTCTAAGTGAAAGAGGTGGTATCTATATCAGTCCTCGCCGTTGTGATCCCATCAATCGGCAAAGACGGACCGCCCATGCCCGTCGTGAGACGGCCAGCGAAGTTGCACGCTTCGTTCAACTTTGCTGCTGCACCCTGCGTCGACTGAGTAATCCTTTCCTATTCCTCTTATATCAAACGGGATATCAAAGCCTCCGAGACTAACTGATATCAATTTGACAGGTTGGTGGTTCTCGAGTCATCCGACAAGTATCGGAGCGGTTGGGGCAAAGTTGGGGCAGCGGAGTGGACCGGAGAACGACGAACCTCGAGGTAAGATATATATAAAGAAAGGACTCCTTCATTTTCAAGAATAGCGCACTCTGACTCACCCTAGATTCCGAACCCTGTGCGGTACCTCACTCCACGCTGAGACGATTATAAGTATATAACCCACCATCTGCATCATGACTCCGGGAATCCCACCGCCTTCTTCTATGGGCGCGACTGCCTCTCTTACGGGCTTTCCAAACGCAAACGTCAAGCTCTGGCTGGTAGGTACTCTCCTCGGTACCATCGGCTACGGAGCCCTCATCGTCCTCTGCCTCGGATGCGCTATCAACTACCTACACTCCAATGCGACGCGACGTGGATCTCTAGACATCGGGTATAGGAAGGGCACATCGTTCGGCCGCTTCTTCCTCCCCTACATCCTCTGGATGTTCCTCCTCAGTACCTTGGCTGTCGTGTGCAGCTGCATCGCCCTCGTGGACGTGCTTTTTCCGCCTGAGGGGGGAGCAGGCGAGGTCATGACTCGTTTCGTACGCTTTGGAGGTGTCGTGTCGCTGGTAGTTGCTTCGTGGACGGCAGACGCCTTAGTGGTACGCAGAATCGATGATTTGATACCCTCCGTTTAAGTATTCACGCTTTTCATGAAGATCTGGCGATGCGTCATCCTGTATGAAGACGCCTCTCGTACACTTCGGTTCTCGGTTGATGTCCTCCTATGTATTCTGGCATTAATTTCGCTCGGTAAGCCCTATCTGCCGTACTATCCTTTCTTTCTCAACCTTGTACTATCATAGGCCTAGGGTTAACCTACCTAGCAACATCCCTAACCGACCTCAACAAATTCATGCTCATCTTCGTTCTCGCAACCTCCATCTGCAACTCCATCATGACGACCCTCATCGTCCTTCGCCTCTCGTACCACCAGCGATTCATACAAAAGGCGCTTGGTAGCGAGTACGGCTCGCCGTACGCACGGGTCATGGTGATGTGCGTAGAATCCGCGGCATTGATCGTCGTGTTTAACCTCGCACACGTGTGCGCGCACTTCAACTCGAATATCGGGCTCGTGCTATCGCATCAGCTCCTCGTGCATGTCTATGTAAGCCTTCCTGTTTTCGGCCTACAGACCCCACGCTTACTCGTTTCTTTCTTTTTTTCAAGGGAATCTCTGCCCTGCTGATCCTTTATCGTGTCCTCTCCGGAAGGATTCGTGGTGGCGAAACCACTTCAGATGAAATCAAGCTTAACACTCAGGATGCACGATTTTCTTTACATTTCAGCACGTGCTCCAGCAGTACTCAATACTCCAGGAATGATGATGATTATCCACGATGAGGAATCGAAAACACTCCGTCAGGTCCGGAAGGCTCCACATCCCGTTTATACTTAACTTTACGTGTTCGCAGATTGACTCAAACTTGTCCTCTTCCAGAGCGGTGCATCGCCTTCTTCGCAGCTTCCCGATGCTCCGTTTATTCCATGATCAAGATCGGTCGTCAGACGCACCTCGCATTGGTATTGCTCCATGTTGTGGGCCGCTACTCCATCCCAGGACGAGTTCTCTACAACGCAGTCCTTCCACGCCGAGCTGCTGCGAGCCATACTGCAAGGCTGTCGCCCTCCAAACATGTCGGACTAAAAGCCGAGCTGTTCGCGTCCTTTTGCCCCCTCGCGTTGACTTCGACTCGCTCAGCTCGCCAGTACCCGACTTTCAGCAGCGTCACGGCTGCCAGTACCTTCAGGCCGCTCTTCTGCACCCTCACACCCGCGATAGAATCCTCCGCCGCGTAGGCGGCGTCACAAGACGACCACCAGAGGTGGGATGAAGGCCACGAACCCGGTATTCATGCCAGAGGAAGGCGGTGGGCAAGGGATGCCGACAACGAATCCGTTGGTCTGAAAGCCTGAAAGGCTAGGCATTTAGGCTCTGCACGGCGCCGTTGACTAGTCATACCTCACCTCAGATATCCACTTAATATAAAACCGATAGCACTTAAAGACCCGCGGTGGTTTGGGCACATTAGGACTTCATTGCGCAGTTCGCGACCAACCGATTTCGCTTTTGTTGGAATATATGTAGCGTAGACCTCGCATGAACTCCCACTATCCAAGCTTCTTAACCAAATATATTGTTAATGGCAAGCGGGAATGAGCGCCCTACGGTGCTTGGTTCGGCTAGGTGTATGATATCTATGACAGTATTGCNACGAGCTCATCACACTCTATCGGTGTCACGCCAATGCCGCCGGCTTTCACGAATCCGACGCCCGCTTCCTAATTCGAGGGAGGGAATTCCCTCATCCTACGGCCATGGCACGTGTCGACCAACGCCTCCGTCTACGCCGGGCGCCAGCCAACACCAATCGTTCCTTTCCATTACTTTATTAACGGTTCCTCGGCCGAACATACCGTCGCCAGCTCGTTGCGTGATTGTGTCAGCCTGGGAGGGAATTTTCTTGCACGGCACGTTCTCGTCATCGGCAGGACGTTGCAGGTGGCGGCTTTTGCTCCGATCCTGCGCATGTTTTTGACGGGTGCAGGAATGGACCGTCCTTATTGATGCTATGGGTCGGGAGCTAGTGTTGAGTAAGACTTTGGGGAAGGAAGGCAACGGGAGCGGATCCAGAAGCGCTTGGCGGAACGAAGTTGTGGCAAGACGAGGCGGATGGAGGAAGACTGATCTGGCACAGCGGAGGCGTATTTACGAAACGGTGAAAACAAGGAAATTAGTCATGGGTTGGGACCATTATTTATAGTATGATATGCATTATCTGTCATCTGTCTCTCTTTCTTTGTGTTTCCCGACCAAGCTTCAAGCTGTTCATGCTTCAACGCATCTCCACTGCCTTCGACAAGACAAAATCGATTTTATGCAAAATATGTTCTTCTCTTGGGAGTCTTGGCCTAGCAGAAGACGACACGAGTGCAGAATGGGGCTCCACAGTTGGAGCCACAATTCCCATTTATGGACGTAACCATGGTGATAAATGCGCCTCACCGGGCCGCCCACGAGTTCTTGATGAATCGACCTCGTTCTCAGGTGTCTCGTCCACAGAATATTTCAATTTCTTTGCCAGGAGAAAACCGAAAACTTATTCCATGAAGTGCTACATTAGTCAAATGACGTTTGTTAGGCTGCCTATCCCTGGCCATGCTCTCTCCGCACCTAATCGTGTATATTATGTCAATATGGAAAGGGAAGAAATGGATTGAATTAACCAACCGCTACGGCCCTACGAAAAACCCGAAGCTAACTACTGTACAGACAGACGCCCCCTTCCATACCAGGCATATGCCCGGCACAATCCGGGTGTAGTCCATGATCTTCATGGGCATATCTGCTTCAATGAGATAACGGTCTCATATGGAGTGTTCTACGTTTGCCTTTGTACATATGAACGATGTTAATAACTTCCAACAGCAACGGGGCCTTTTCCTCAAGGTCAGCGTTGAACGGTGGACTACGAGGGCCTAATTGCTGAGAATTTGGCGTATACTACTGTATCATACCAAATGTGGCTCAACCATGATTATTATGGTTCTGGCGGCCGCACCGAGGTAGGCATCGCCTTCTGGTTCCCTAGTGCTGTGCGTGCCATATTCCTCAACTTCGATACAAAACCATAAATAGCACCTGAATGGGAGAATTTCTCACAAATCGGCTCGTTCTTTCGTTCTCTATTCCCCGGTTATTTCTTCAGTCTACGGCGCCCCCTCCGCTCGGCAACAATATGAGGAATATTTCCGCTTCTTACTTCTGGCTTCTCTCCACGCCAATGCCGCCGGTTTTTACGAATCCGACAGCACGCTCCTAATTCTCGCATGCGGGGCGGAAGACATCCCCTCCATCCTACGCGCCATGGCACGTGTCGACCCACCCGCCTCCGGTCCCCAGCCCGACTCTGCATGTCAGCCCGAGCAGCCCGCCAACACCATCGTCTCTTTCCTCTCTTTATGTACGGTTCCTCAGCCCGAACATACCATCGCCAGGCTCGTGCGTGATGTGCTCAAGCCTGGAGGAAATTTCATCATGCACGAGCACGTTCTCAGTCACCGGCAGGACGTTGCATGGTGGCAGGGCCTTTGGGCTCCGATCTGGGAGTTGGTTTTTGACGGGTGCAGGATGGACCGTCCTATTGATGTATGGCTCCGGGAGCTAGTGTTGGATAATAGGATTTACGGGGAAAGGAAAGCAACGGGAGACGAGAGTCCGGAAAGCGCTTGGGCGGAAATGAGGTTATGGCAAGAGGAAGGCGAAATGGAGGAAAGACTGATCTGGCACAGCGGAGGCGTATTTACGAAACGGTGAAAACAAAGAAATTAATCATGGGCTGAGCCCGTATCTGCTAGTCATTCCTCAATTTATAGTACTCTATGATATGCGTTATCTGTCATCTGTCTCTCTTTCTTTGTGTTTCCTGACCATACTTCAAGTTGTTAATGCTTCAATGCATCTCCACTGCCCTCGACAAGACAAAATCGATTTTACGGAAAAATGTTCTTCTCTTGGGAGTCTTGGCCTAGCAGAAGACGACACGAATGCAGAATGGGGCTCCACAGTTGGAGCCACAATTCCCATTTATGGACGTAACCATGGTGATAGATGCGCCTCACCCGGGCCGCCCACGAGTTCTTGTACTTGACCTCGTTCTCAGGTGTCTCGTCCACAGAACAATCCAATTTATTCGTCAGGAGAAAACCGAACACTTATTCCATGAAGTTTGTTAAGCTGCCTATCCGCGGTCATGCTCCCCCTGCACCTAATCGTGTATATTCTGACAATGTGGAAAGGGAAGAAATGGATTGAATTAATCAACTGCTACGGCCCCACGAAAGACCCGAAGCGAGCTACCGTACAGACAGATGCACCCTTCCATTTAGTCATATGCCCCGCGCTGCACAAGCCGGGTGTAGTACACGATCTTGACGGGCATATTTGTTTCAATGAGATAATGGCTTCATATGCAAGGTTCTACGTTTTCATTTCAACATATGAACGATGTTAATAACTTCCAACTTCCAACAACAACTTGGTCCTTTTCCTCAAGGTCAGCGTTGAATGTTGAACAGTGAACAACGAGAGGCTAATCGCTGAGAATTTGGAGTACATTACTGTATCCTACTAAATGTGGCTCAATCATGATCATCGTGGTTCAGGCAACCGCACCGAGGTAGGCATCGCCTTCTTGATCCCTAGTGCTGTGCGTACCATATTCTCCAACTTCGACACGATGCCATAAATGGCACCTGAATGGGAGAATTTCTCACAAATCGTCTAATTCTTTCATTTTTTATTCCCCGGTTTTTCCTTCACTCTACGGCGCCTCTTCTGCTCGGCAGCAATATGAGGAATATTTCCGCTTCTCATTTCTTGCTTCTCTCGGCTATTACGGGTCCGGCGCTTATTTGGGCCGCCACTTTTCATAAAGCGAATACCCCTGTTCTACCTCATCCTCTGTAGCCAGGTCTTTCTTTCTTTCTTCGTTCTACGCCCACACTAATACCCATGCCATCCTCAGTTCAGCCAGTAATGGTGCCAAGCGGTGGCAGAAGCGTCCTCGCGACCCTACCTGGCAGTGGCCCTACCTGGCAGCGGCCTCGCGGCCTATCAAAGGGCACTCGCCGTCTACGACTGAACCAGCAGCGCTTTCACGTATTGATACCTCGTAAACTCCGCCCAGGGTACGAGCGAGTGCCAGAGCCCCAGGATGCTGACATTCGCGCAGGAACGAGCATGGACAAGCAGAACCTGAACACCTTGAACAACCAGCTCGGAACGGAGGATTCTCTGCAGCCCAGAGGTCTATCACGAACGTATTTTGAGGTACCTACCTCCGACACATCCATCTCTCGTCCGTACGGCCTGAGAACTCCGATGTGGTTTCACCCGAGTGCCTTGGAATTGGCTGGAGTGAGTATTCATCTTGGCACCAGGACCGTTCTTTCGAATAGTCTTTAGATGTCATTGTAAACTCTATCGGACGCTAGTATCGGGATTCGGAGCATGTGAGCATCTCTCGCATATTCCTTGGCTCGCATAGTAGTAACGATTATTTATCCAGCCCATTGCTAGCTACATTTCGCGGCTTTGTAGAACGTTCAAGCATCTGTAGTGGGAGCCCCTTGCCTGGACGTGCATACGTGCCACTGCCCGCGCACGATTTTGACAACCATCTATGAATTTGACGGGCCTTCAATAAAACTCGCCAGAGAGGGCCTCGACGAGCCCTCGTTTCACGGACCACGAGACCCGATGGCTATCACACTTAGTTCTTCTGGAACACGGCCGGGTGATGAGGGATACGCGGCGTACATATAAAAGGCGGCCTGCCCGTGCGTGTCCTTTCATTCCAACCTTTACGATCTTCGCGAACGCAAATCATGAAATTCACGAATATTGTCGCTGCTCTTTCCTCTGTAGCAGCCTTGCTGTCGGGGGCTGCCTCCGTTGTCCTCCCTGGCGCTGACACTCCGCTCTTCTACTTCGTCGCGTCTTCCCCTAGTTCCTCGGCGAACCTGTTGGTACGTGCTCCTAAGAATACAAGACGACGAAGCTCTCCCTAACCTCTCGATAGCCTTTGAGAATTAACGGGGGCACCGGTGACTATGCCACTCTGACCGGCAGCGGCCCTATAGGTCAATTTTACTTCCAGCAAGGACGCCTCAGAGCCCACGATCTGTCTGGGACCATCCCGATACAGTACTACAGGCCCCTCCTCGGCTCCGTGCTGACCTCCACTGGGTGTACTACCTATGGGTCCCTCGGACTTGTCCTAGGCTCGAGCTCGAACAAGTGTGCTCGCTACGACGGGTTCCAAATCCAGTCCAACACCGAGAACAGCCAACTTGGTGCGAAGTTGGTGTTCAACTACGTTGGGGGATTCTATGCATGTGGAAGTGGACAGGATGTGAGCTCTCGTCGCGTGGTTCCTCAAATGCTGCATAGATATCTAACTGATCTCTACCTAGGTGTGGTACCAGGTTGATGCCGCTGACGGCCCTACAGAGTGCTCTCCGATCGAGCTTTACACAGTCCCGGTCACCGCTTAAGGTCACAGAACAAAAAGAGAGAATGAAAAAATGCGTAACTTCTCGAGAGGCAAACTCTTCCTGCCTGCAGATTCATGGAATATGTGAAATCCTTAGACACTTTCAACGGATGTGTGTCTTCGAATTGGCTAGAGTGGGTATTCATCTTGGCACTAGGACCGTTCTTTCGTATGGTCTTTAGATGTCATATTTTAACTCTATCGGACGCTAGTATCGCCCCCACATATTCCTTGGCCGGTATAGTAGTAACGATTACTTATCCAGCTCATTGCCAGCTACAAACCTACATTTCGTGGCTTTGTAGATCGTCCAGGTATTTGTAACGGGTGCCCCTTGCCTGGACGTGCATATATGCGCCACTGCCTGTGCACGATTTTGACAGCCATCTATGAATTTGACGGGCCTTCAAGAGGTTGTAAAACTCGCCAGAGAGGGCCTCGACAGCCCTCGTTTCACGGACCACGAGATCCGATGGCTATCACATTTCGTTCTTCTGGAACACGGCCGGGTCCCCAATTCCGATGAAGGGGTACGCGGCGTGCATATAAAAGGCGGCCTGGCCGTGCGTGTCCTTTCATTCCAACCTTTACGATCCAAATCATGAAATTTACGAATATTGTCGCTGCTCTTTCCCCGGTCGCAGCCCTGCTGTCAGGAGCTGCGTCCGTTGTCCTCCCCGGCGCTGACACTCCGCTCTTCTACCTCGTCGCGTCTTCCCCTATTTCCTCGGCGAACCTATTGGTACGTGCTTCCGAGAATATTCGACGGCGAAGCTCTCTAATCAACCCCTCGATAGCCCTTAAGGATTAGCGGAAGCAGCGGTGGCTACTCCGCTCTGTCCGGCAGCGGTCCCATAGGCCAATTTTACTTCCAGCAAGGACGCCTCAGAGGCCACGATACAGCTGGGAGCACCGCGTTGCAGTACTTCATACCCCTCATCAGCTCACAGCTGACTTCCACCGGGTGCACCACATACGGGCCCCTCGGATTCTTCCCGGGCCCCAGCACGAATAAATGTGCTCGCTACGAATACTTTGGGATCCAATCCAACATCGAGAACAGCCAGCTTGGTGCGAAATTAGTGTTCAACTACGTTGGCGGGTTCTATGCATGTGGAAGTGGACAGGATGTGAGTTCTTGTCGGCCCTTTAAATATCGCACAAAGTCTGACTGCTCTCTACCTAGGTGTGGTACAAGGTTGATGCCGCCGACGGCCCTACAGACTGCTCTCCGATCGAGCTGTACACGGTCCCGGTCATCGTTTAAGGTCACAGAACAAAAGCAGAGAATGAATTGATGCACCACTTCTTGTGAGTGCGCCGCCTGAAGATATATGTAATATCTGGAACCCTCGAGTCCTCTTGACGGATGTTGACCTACCACGGATTCTACTTTCAGACTTTACTTTCGGACTGGAGCTTGCTTTAGGACATGCAGAATAATTACTGTCGCACGGTCAGAATCGGCCATCACGTCTACCTAATTACCACACGCAAAATACTCATTCCATTTGTACCTCTCTGATTTGTAGAATGTTCCTTGGTTCCTGCTTGACTTCAGGAGGAACGCGTCTCACTACGTGCACAGGCACGTGATGAAATTACTTGATCAGATGATGTAACGATCAAGTAACAATCGCTGTGACTCACACTCGTCCTCTTTCCTCACCGCGACAAAGGTGCCGAAGCCTCTTCGTTTGTTTCTCCTATCTTTATTACTTTATCAACAAAGGTAGGCATTCATATGCATCGATTACGCTGGTTAACCATCATTGTTTCTAGGATTTCTCCTCTTTTATCGGGCCAGCCCAGATCACTGATATCTTTTTTTGCCATTGTACGTGGAGGATGGTAAGTTCAGTCCTTCTTGACTCGGTCTTCCACGAATGACATTCTCTTGGATAGCCAGTATGCACAGATTGCGGAGGCACAGTTATCGAATATGACCAGGCCGCAGGAAACGGGTTTTGCGTGAAATGTGGGACTGTCGTCGAAGAGAACACCATCGTCAATGAAATCGCGTTTGGAGAGGCATCCAACGGTGCTGCGATAGTGCAGGGGTCGTTTGTGGGACAGGGTGCCAGTATGTCATTCTGCTTTACCATGCTACGATGTGCTGACTCGACAAAGCGCATGCCCGAATGAGTGGACCGTATGGGAATCGGGGTAGTAATGAGTCGAGAGAACAGACCATCGCAAACGGTATGTCTTTACCCGTGAACGCTACTCGTCTCCTCACCGTAAATCGTAGCTGGCAAGAAGATTCAAAACATCGCCAACGTTCTCCGACTGTCAGAAGTTGTCTGTCTGGCCGCCACACGGCTCTACACCCTCGCCGTGGAACACAAATTCACGAAAGGCCGGAAAAGCATGAACGTCGTCGCTGTCTGCCTCTATGTTGCCTGCCGTCAGAAGGAGACACGAAACTACATGCTCATCGACTTTTCGGATCTCCTTCAAGTCAATGTCTTCGAACTCGGACACACCTACCTCCAACTCGTCCAGACCCTCAACCTCCGCCTGCCGCTCGTCGACCCATCCCATTACATCTCTCGCTTCTCCGCCCTCCTCGAATTCGGCGACGAAACACACAAAGTCGCCACTGACGCCGTTCGCCTTGTTCAACGATTCGACCGCGACTGGATGACCCGCGGCCGGCGACCAGCGGGGATATGCGGCGCCGCCCTCCTCCTGGCAGCTCGGATGAACAACTTCAGACGTTCCGTCGAGGAGATCGTGCAAGTTGTCAAAATCGCGGACACCACGCTGAAAAAACGACTAGAGGAGTTCAAGGCGACCCCAAGCGGAGCGTTGACCTTGGCCGATTTCCGGAACGTGTGGTTGGAGGAGGAGATGGACCCGCCTGCATTCACGAAAGGAAAAGAGCGAGAAGAGGCGGAGAGGATGGCGTTGGAACAGGGCGAAGACGTAGTGGGTAAAGGGAAGGGCAAGGCGAAAGAGAAGGGAAAAGGAAAGAAAGCTGGCAAAAAGCGGAAAGGGAAGCGGAAACGTGGAGAAGAAACGGAGGACGAGGAAGAGGAGCATCCGGCAGGAGACGTGAACCCCGACTCGCAACTTCCGCCTCGCCAACCACTCGACCCATCGATACTGAACGACAGCATACTCGCCGGTGCCATACCCATACCCCAGCCTGTTGTGGACAACAGCAACATCGATCCCGCTTTGTTGGCAGAATCCATACCAGGCCTCAATCCTCCCGAGTTTTCGACAACCACCCCAGCGTTGACGCCGCCTCCTACAAACCTCATCGAGGAAGGTGTCTCAGAAGCCCTCGCAGAGGAAGTCGCGATTTTCCTGCAGGGTTCTCAAGGGACTCTCCTCACAGAAGCTCTCAACGAGGCAGAGGAGCGTCGCCTTTCGCAGATTACGGTCGTAGACGAACTGCTAGGACTAAATGAGGAAGAGCTAGATCGTTTCATTCTTTCTGAAGAGGAAGTCAAGATTAAGGAACGTGTTTGGGTCGAGCTGAATAGGGAGTACCTCGAGGCACTTGCAGGTAAGGCTTCGTGTTATCGTTAGGCCTGCTGGTTTGACGTTACGTTTATGCCTTCATTTTGGTATACTGGTACTAACGATGTCGTTCTTGCAGCAAAAGGGAACCAGGATGGGACAACTACGAAGAGCAGGAAGGTTCGTATCCCGCTCATGGCACTATTTATTCTACCGCATTTCTCCGCGAAATTTCCGCGTGCCCCCGAGTTCGACCCAGCTAAATTCGCCTTTCGTCTCTTTTAGCGTCGTAAAACGAACACAAGACCTCGAGACGCCTCAACAGCTGCTGGTGACACCGCCGCAGAATCCGTGCGCAACTTGATCAAGAAAAACCCCAAGTACAGCAAACGGATAAACTACGACGCCCTCAAGGACCTCTTCGTCGAGAGCGGCGGCTCTCCTTCCGTCCGCGCAATCATGACCACAGGCGACGACGAGAAGGACGATGCGGAGCTCTTCACTATGGACGACGATAAGAGCGATGGGGAGGGTATGCTGAACCCTACCGTCATCGTCGAAGAGGAGCCTGGGTCTGTTGCGTCGTGGAAGCCTCCTTCCGAGCCGGAGAAGACGAAGAAGAAGATGGGCATGATGGCTCTGGAGGATATGGACATGGACGAGGATGCGAGTGATGATGAGAAGGATGATGATGCACTTGGATGGGAGGATGCGTACGAGCAGGAGGTATAGATTTTCTCGAGACTCTTTGCCTTATCAGCGGATTGTACAATGTAATAACAATCACCACCATCGCCTAGCGCTAAAAATGTACGATAGATTGCTTTACTGGAACACGTTGTATACCTCTGAGTAAGATCTGAGTAGTTATTAAATTATTTCGAGACGTATTGAGTAGTATTTGGGAGTAGGAGACGATCAGGGTTGTCGATGATAAGCTAGGGCGAATGGAGAGTCACAGTATGTACAGAATAATTGGAATGATATGGTACAAGAATGGATGAAGTACGTTGTAGGCTACTCAAAATGCTAATATCGTATAAGATGGCATATGTCAGATCCAGGACGAAAGAGTACAGGTAGAGGAAGGAAAGAGAGTCATGTCCGGTGGTACATTGATATTATAGAGAGGTCCATCCATCTAGGACGGATAGGCGGGCATCGGTGGGTCGTGCCCATACCCGTCCCCTTCAACGATGTCTTCCGGGACCATGAACATGTTCGCTACGAACCCAGGAGGTGCCCCGTGGACCCCGCCATGCGTCTGAGGAGGCGGCTGGGTAGACATCGTCTGCGTTTCGGCAGGGTGGCTGAACGACTGCTTCTGGTAATGACCAACGTCGAAAGTAGGTGACTCTGGGGAGAGCAGGAAGCTTTGATGAAGGGCATTCTCGCTCGCAATTGGCGCGTACGCCAACGACGGGTCGGAGTACGTCCTCTCGTCTACAACAGATGCCACCGGTTCTTGATGATCAGCAGAAAATCCGAGTCCTATAGGCGGAAGAGGCGGTAAGGTGGACGGGAACGGATTGTAGAACACTGGGGGCGGAGGCGAGTCCTGAGAGTAACTTGAATCCGTGTCCCAGTCCTGAAGAGCGGCATTAGCTCGATGTCGTCGAGAAATTAGAAAGGGGCGCACCTGATTGAATGGATTCGTCAAGCTGATATCACACCAATCCGTCCACGGAATGGGATCTCTGTGGATTGTCTGCCACTGCGGTGGCTCGTGCGGAGCAGGCAAATGGGCGATGGACGCGATCCGCGGTCCGCAGAACATCCCCTCGATATCCGAGTCCGACGAATAGTCCTCCTTCCTGAGCGAGCCGTCTGGGCTGGGATGGACGAAGTCTTCGTGAACTGGAGGAACGGAGTGGCGTTCCTTTGCCGTCTCCGCGACCACATGCTGGTTCTCCATGTCGGTGAAGAACTTGGAGCCCGCCGCCTTGTCCGTCCTAAAATCTTGCGGCGTCGACTGATAAAATATGATACGACTCGGGCGGCGCGCGAGGTCGTCGCGCGTCTTCAGCGGCTGTCCATATCCATTCAAGAACTCTATGTTCGCCTGTGGGATGTGAAGTGCACCGGGCGGGCACGAGGAAGCACGCGCCAGCGCAAGGAACAGAGCCTCGTCCGACACGATCTCGTCGTACTGCATCTCGCGGGGCGTGTCGTCTCCGCGCTTGGGCTTCTTCTTAACCGTGTTCCCTGGTGTGAAGCGGTAGCCCGGGTGCGTTCTGAGGTGCCTGCGCTTCTCCTCATCCGCCATCGCCACCCACGGCTCCTTGTCCTCGTCGCTCATCTCCCGCCAGATCTTCCCGACGATCCGCGATATGTTGCGGTGGTCGTTCTCCACGGACTCGGGGATTTTCTTCTGCCGTACGAAATCGCATCGAAAGAGGATGAACGCGTTTCGCGGGCGCGGAACGTGGCCTGGAGGCTGTTTTCGCGCATGGGATTTCTTGTTGGGGTCCGGTCGGGTGTTGGTAGGATGAGGAAGCGTGAATGTCGCGCCTAGGCTGCGCACGGAAGGCGTAGTTGTCGTGGAGATGTACATGAAGGGGGAGGAGTCAGCAAGCTGGAAGTGGGGTCGTCGGGAGAGTGCCGGCCAGAGAATGAAGAAGAGAGGTGAACGATATCGATGATCGAACGCGAGAGATGGAGGGAAGCCGGACAGGATGGGAAATAGGGCCCCTCAGGAAGACGCTGAACGGCTCTTTGTGCTATTCAGTGCAGCGTACACGTTGCAGTGGCCGAGTAAAGAAACCGCAACACTGTGCGTGTGGGGAGTCCTTTTGAATGCAAACACGAAGCAGGATCCAGGGCCGGCGGCGGTCGTCGCGGTTCCGCACTAGGAGAGGAGCCAATAAATTCCATAGCCCTACGGTACTTGACGGCGTTGACAGAATCAAAGGGGTCCGTAGTACTCTTTTTTCCTCGCCGCCGAAACAAGAGATCGAAAAGAGCAGATGAAGGCTAAAACAAGAGCAAGTCCGTTGTGATTTCAATCCCAGCGACGCGATTCAAGTCCGCGAAGCTGATGGAGCCAAGGCGGGACGTGCCTTCATTGTTCTCTCTTTTGGGATAACCGAGCCAGGCTTGTGTCTTCAGGACGAGCTCCAACGATGGCGACGCGACAAGTGCAGGTTGCGAAGAAGCCGTAACGCTCGAACAACGCCAGTCAAGGGACAAAATGCGAGAACAGGAAGAAGAACGCTGGGATCCGCACCTCGTTCACAATTCACATTGGAGGGTGCCTCGCCGCGCAAGAAATTGGGGTGCACCATGTCTTATACCGAACATCCCGAGGACTGTCTGTCCTAGATGTCAGGGAACCGTGCTCAAATATAGACCGCACAGACGTACGCCGATAACAGACTAAATAGAATACATAAATGATTGAAAATTTGGATCCGTTACGAGCTGATGTGCCTTGCAAGCGGGATCGATATAAGGATGCACCTTTCCAGATGGAGGCAAAATGTCGAGCTAGCCCAGAGATAATGACGACAAGGCCGATCGGAGAGGACATGGCGGCACATCGAGCGCCGCGGTGGCAGCCTGGTGACCAGGCGCACATCACCAACGGGATTGATTGGATGCGTTCTCCTTCCCGAGATTTGTTCTTAGACAGCGTATATGGGGAAAGATTCTGTCGACACTCCTAATCAAATTAGATTATAGCTGGGAAAGGCAAGTAGATGAAGCAAATCGCATGCATACCTCCACTGGAGACGTAGAGACCCTGGACACGAACGGCGGCGATGACATTCTTCAAAGTCTTTGGTCAATTAAGACATAAATGCTTTACAAATCTAGTTAGAATAAGCAAAGGGCGGACAATCAGAAAGGAAAGGCTTAGAAACGAAGCACGAACTGTTCATCTGGGACGTCAGCCCGGTTTCAGCCGCCCCCGTCGGAATTTGCGACGCTTAGACAGCCCAAGCGTGCAGAACAATAATCATTTGGCAACTGAACAAGACAAGGTACAAGCAGAACTGTTTCCAATATTTTGTTGACGTCGTGAAGGTAGAAAAACAAGGAAAACCGTCAGAGTGGAACGAGCGCTTGTCCTCTTTAGGGTAGGTAAGCGATAAGATAAGATCGAGATAAGATCTTAGCCGAGCTTCTTGGCTCGCTTACGACCTGCAGGATGTATGTAAATGCGAGGGAGACGAATCCTCTGTACAATCTATCTAACAGACCATAATTCCCCAAGAGGACCCGATCGCCTGGAGAGACGCCAGACTAGAGCGCGACGGGATTGTTAAATCAGGGTCATTCTGCGGCATATCCTACTACTTACTTTTTATGGGATACTTCGAGTCTGTCCCCTGCAGGAGATTTATAATGAGGCGAACAGGCTCCGTCAAGAAGGAACTTGGCGCTGACGCCGCTGAGACGCCGTACCACAGCGAGCTGCCTTGAGAGTGCTGAACGAGGTGAGGAGAGAATCCTGTCAGGTATACCAAGATGAATTTGGATAAGAGAGGTGTTCAGGCTCGCCGACAGATATACGTTTGCCCATAGGAATATAAGCCTTGGAGAAAATGAGGGCGTCCGGCCAAATCGCGCACTGTCCAAATTAGTATGGCGCTGTGTAAAACCTTGGAAAGCCGTACTTCAATCAAACGAGCAACGCTTCATTTAGCAATCATGAAGGATGGACTCCTCCCTGGATCCGTTTACAATACCTGGTAAGCCACCTGAACCCATAACATCAGAATTTATTTCAAGCTTTCGAATGCACATGGGCTCTGATCTGTATTAATCGCAAATGCGACGAGGAGCAATACAACAGTGTCGGTCCTGTTCTAAAATTGAGAATTCAGAGCGTAATGTGAGGCCCCAATCAGTGACGTCGAATGTGAGATTGCGATGCATATGTCGTCCACGACGCAACAGCTATGTAATCCGAAATATGCCAACCGCTGGTATTAGGATATATCTCTCACAAGTATCGAGGTAGATTACGCTCGATACTCTTTAGTAAATATCCGGTTGGACCTGATGCCTGAGGCACAGCCATCAAGTCGACATGGCGCTTTCCGACCACAAATTCCGCGACTCGTCCTAAGGACGTAAATACCAGCGTAACCAGAATTAATTACAGCGAGGAGTGTACAAGCAAGCGACGTGACGTTCACCGAAACCATGATAAATTAGATTCTCGGCAACTATCCTGCTCGGACCTTCCCACTCTGGCAGAGCCACACCAGCTGCCAGGAGATTCACAAGTTCGGAAACATCCTGCGGTTCAAGAAAGGCTGCACTTATTACCACGACATAGATGCAGACATCCCTTCTAGTAAGCTCATTCACATCCAGAAAAGGTACAGAATTGTGTGGCGCAGTCAAGGTCGGATAAGATAAGACTCATCACACAGGTATCAACTTGAAATATCATCGATTCATCTCTGAAGCAACAATGCGAAAACCTGAAGCAAGCTTTCCTGTCTGGTGACCTGGTAGGCCGATTGGTCATCTTACGCGTCGCCAAGTAGCAAGCGCTGAAGAGCCCAGCATCGTTGCCTTTGTCGAAGACCTCGTTGAGGACTTGATCCAGAGATCCTCACGCTTCGCAACTCGACATCAACCGAAACCGATTAAGCATCATCAATACACCTCAAGCTGTAAATCCTCCTCCCGAAAATACCACCCCTTCCCGCCCTCATATACCGGGCAGAAGCGCTTCTTCCCCGCGAAGATCTCCGGCACGCGAGTCGTCGTGTGTGCGCGGTGCTCCTCGAAGGTACGGACGCGCGTCCGTATGCCCTTGTACGTGTTGGCGAGGTGCTCCGGGTCCCTGTCCGGCTTTGTGTTGTGCATCGATGCTGGGGTGGCGGCGTGCAGCGTGAGTCGCTCTAGCCCGGGCAAGTGGGCTACGACAGTGTCGAGAAGGTTTATCTAGCGGAAGAGGTGTCAGAATATAGGAGTGGGCGTTTGGAGAGACGCGGCTAACCACGATGTCATCGACGAGGTAGGGAGTGAACATATACGATGCGATGGGTATCTCAAGTCTCTTTAGCGATTTCATCCGCGAAATAACCGGAGCGTTGTGTGGACCGAAACACCAGAGGCCCTCGTACTGCGTGCTGACGCGCAAGTCCTCAATTGTATCAACGTGCCTCTTCAGCGGGGCGCCAAACAGGGATTTCGCAAACCCATCGGACTGGGTAGGCGTTTCCGCGGAAACCCACTTAAGCACGAGTTTCTTGAGCCCGGAGTAGCTCTCCAGATAGCGCAGGAACGCAGTGCAGACCTTGCTATCTAACAGTCCATAATTCTCCAAGAGGACCCGATCGTCTGGAGAGACGCCAGACTAGGGCGCGACGGGACTGTTAAGTCAGGGTCACTCTGCGGCATATCCTCCTACTTACTTTTTATGGGATACTTCAAGTCTGTCCCTCGCATCCTGCAGGAGATTTATAATGAGGCGCCGAAATCGGGGCCTCAGAAGCCCCTTTTATCTCAAACCGAACAGGCCCCGTCAAGGAGGAACTTGGCGCTGACGCCGCTGAGACGCCGTACCACAGCGAGCGGCCTTCAGAGTGTTGAACGAGGCGAGGAGAGAATTCTGTCAGGTATGCTAAAATCAGTTTGGTAAGAGGGGTGTTCAGGCTTGCCAATATATGTACGTTTGCGCATAGGAATATAAATCCTGGAGAAAAGGAGGACATCCGGCCAAATCGCGCACTGTCCGAATCAGTATGGTACAGCGTAAAAGCCTTGGAATGCCGTACTGTAACGAAACGAGCAACGCTGCGTTCAGGAATAATGAAGGATGGACTCCTCCCTGGATCCGTTTACAATACCTGGTAAGCCACCTGAACCCATAACATCAGAATTTATTTCAAGCTTTCGAATGCACATTGGTTCTGACGCGTATCAATCGCAAAGTCGACGAGGAGCAAGCCGTCCTGTCCTGAAATTGAGAATTCAGAGCGTAATGTGAGGCGCTTTCCGACCACAAATTCCGCGGCTCGTCCTAAGGACGCAAATACTAACGTAACCAGAATGAGTTACCGCGAGGACTGTACAAGCAAGCGACGTGACGTTCACCGAAACCATGTTAAATTAGATTCTCGGCAACTATCCTGCTTGGACCTTCCCACTCTGGGGGATCCACACCCGCTGTCATGGGTGCACAATTCCGCGCTTCAAGAACCCCAACATAAGAAGGTCGGTCCAGCGGCGGGAGGTGCTGAGAGGATGGCAACGAGCAGGAGTGCTAGCGCAAAAGAGAGTGCTTCGAGCTAATGCACCGGGATGGTATCGAGAGATGCGCCAAATGCAGCCTGCAGGTGAGATGATTCAGACGGATTACCAGTAAGGCCGAGCATGAAGAGGTACGAGACACTGCAGCCTTTTTATTGCACACTCCCGGATACATAGAGCGCCCGGAACATGGGTAAAAAACCTTGATTCGACAAGGATATGGTAGGTGGTTGGTTCAAAAAGGTTGCGGATATGTCGAGCAACGCTCCAGCCCAGCCTCAGCGCTGGGCAGAAGCGCAGGCCCCAGGGTTTACCCGTCCCTTTTAGTGAAGAAGACCCTTCAGACTGGATGCGCCAGTTATCGTTCGCACTACGAATGCTGTAACGAGTAACTCCGAGATCGAAGCGGAAGATGAGGCGAGGCGATCGTATGAAGGAAGGAAATTGACCGCAGGATAGTTATGCCATTGACAGCAAGCTGCTTCCTGATGACTACTAGAACGACTATTATGTTTAAAGGCGACAGTTGTTCAGTTTATCTGGCAGAAAAGGTGTGTGGCGCAGCTCAAGGTCAGATAAGATAAGATTCATCACACGATCTTGAAATTAACTTTCTCTGAAGTAACGCTGACGCGATTTTCTTGCTTTCAGCGGAAATGCAAAACGTGTGGGATGCCTGACGAACACCTGAAACAGGCCTTCCTGTCTGGTGACGCGGACCGGTCATTTTATGTGTCGCCAAGTAGCAAGCGCTGCAGAGCCCAGCATCGTCGCCTTTGTCGAAGACCTCGTTGAGGACTTGACCCAGGGACCCTCACTCGTTATCAAATGAAATCGACTCGGCATCATGAGTACACCTCAAGCTATAAATCCGACTCCCGAAAATGCCACCCCTTCCCGCCCTCATACACCGGGCAGAAGCGCTTCTTCCCCGCGAAGATCTCCGGCACGCGAGTCGTCGTGTGTGCGCGGTGCTCCTCGAAGGTACGGACGCGGGTCCGTATGCCCTTGTACGTGTTGGTGAGGTGCTCTGGGTCTCTCTCCGGCTTCGTGTTGTGCATCGACGCTGGGGTGGCGGCGTGCAGCGTGAGTCGNATGGATCATGACAGTACTTCGTTCTTCCTTTACGCCCAAGAAGAGCAGGACGGCCTGTGTCCGCCTGTCAGGCAGCTGCATGGCGGATGAAACGCGCTGTGCAGAAGCCCGGGCTTCGTCCATGCGGATGCAGCCGTTCAGATGTAATGGCCACATGCAAGAGAGGAGGCAGACCCCGTCCTTGAAGAGAGAAGTGCGGGGCAGGAGGACGCAGAAGTCGAAGGACGAACGACCCGTTGTGGGAAGACGGATGACGGTCGCCCAGATGCCTTCCCGAGCAATGCAGTTCGATGGCGGGACAGCACGCCGAAGTGTGATAGACGCCGCGTCGATTGAAAGCTGGAGAAAAGGCACGAGCGAGCTGCCCAGGAAGAGGGAACGACCTTACAGAGAAACAAGCAGCTTCAGGTTTACAGCAGGGCAACGCACAATCACCGATAAAGCCTGGAGGATCTCGAGAGACCTAGACGCGGGTATACAAGCCTCGACTGGGCATTGAACTTCAGTGGCGCTGACAAGCATGATGACGAGCTGCGAGAGAGCCAAATATAGAGGATACTTCAGTGAAAAGAACTGATCGAAAATAACTTCAGTGGTAGCAGTAGGTTGCCATTGCAGTGCGTGAGTGTAGGGATAAAACAAATGCCGGCGGAACGAGACAAAGTGTGCCTCACCGACGGCCGAACCGATCCCCCACCTGCATCCGAAGCGCATCAAGAAACTACTTTACTAACAAAAGAACATATGGTCCAATCTACAATCGCGATCCATGAGTTTGCCTCATACAGGTACTCTATACTAGGCATATCCGAAGGAACACCTCATGGACCGCTATGCGCAAGGATTCTACGACAGAGGTAACCGGGGAGGAGCGGGCGATCCTGCAGTAGCTGAGAAAGAGAAAGCGGCAGTCTCACATCAATTTTGCCAGACTATCCCCTTTACTCGATGAGAGATACTGAAGAAGGCAGAGCGAATCCCCGACCCGTCCACAAGATTAAGCACATACACACCCTGAGAGACATGAGCCGACGGTCGGAACCCTGACAAAGATAACCCCACATCCAAGCTGAGCAACTGAAGCCACGTATACAACAAGCGATGACTCGGAAAATCCAATATTCAACACGGCCTACAGCAAGACTCCACCGCCAAGGAAAGCATGCGACAATTTGCAAAGAAGATAGACTGTAGAATGGATCTAAAGTCATACGCACAGACGAGTACACCCTGAAATATTTTGCGCCGCAGTACGGAATCCGGCATCGAACGACCACCCTCCGGCCTTTCCAATTAGTAGGAATCGGTCCCCTAAAGACCCGGATCCGCAGTCGAAGATAGAAACTAGAGTTATCTCCGAGGGGAAAGAACAGCCGGGATCCCGTTGCCATCCAGCCCTTATAGGTGAAAGGGAAGAACGGACTTGGGTGCTGGTGTGGTCCGAGTGAGTAGAAGATAGGATAGTTACGAAGGAAGGGGCGGTACTCTCCGACCGGGGCCGGAGGGTGACGATACCCGAGGGGAAAGTCCCAGTTGAGCAAAAAACCAAAGAAGAACGGGGTGGACAACAATCGTAATTTCATCGGCATATACATACAAGATAGGGAATGGAGAGCTCGTCATAGCAAACTCCTTGCTTTCCGCCTCTCGGGTTCAACTCCAGCTATCCTGTACATCATAGATGGTTGGCTAGAAGCCACAGAGTTCGCGACAACGGGGAGGAAGGTCGTAGCCAATAGCGCAAACAACGAACAACGGGAGCCCTGTTGAATAACGAGGAAAAGAGAGACGCCGACAACCGCACGTACGGGAAAGACTCCGGCTCAGAGAGCCGTGTCCCCTTGTGAGCCACAGTATGCTCCACTGCGAAATCCCGTTAGACTGTGTGTGGGCCCAAAAAGAATGCCAAAGGCCACAGAGGAGCGAGAACTTTCCCTGTCCAATTGCCGCGCGAGAGCGGTCGTCGCCTCTGCCAATGCGTTCCCTCTTGCCGTCAGGATTTCCACGGAAGGCTCGAAGAACATCCACCAACGCCTCGGAATGTCGTGAAGAGCGGCCATGGGAGAAGGATCGACGAAAAACGACGCAACTTTGGAGTCCCGATCGTCATGAGTGTCGGGAGGAGATAGTTTCCGAGACATATAGCACTTGAACACGAGAGGACTACGAAAGGCAGCAACACGGGTGAGGAAGATGGGTTGGACATACACGATCGCTTGCGCCTCGCATAGGGTGAGAAGGCTGTCGTCCGTCAATGGACGGAACGAAAAACCGAATCCACTTGGCCGATCAAATTCGAGAGCGTCAGCCATCCAGGAGACCATCTCGACCTGTGCTTCAGCAGCAGACAGCCAACAAGGGCCCAGCATTGCCTGACCTATTGGGCCACCTCGACCCTCTGTCAAAAGCGCACCCGAAGCTGCAGTAATTTCAGAGAAAAAGAACCAGGAAGAAGGACGAACTTGTGCCGTAACGTTTAATCTCTCGCAGGCCGAAGAGTAGGTTCCATAAAAAAGAAGAGGGCATCGGGATACGGCCACCACGATGTCGCCGACGAGGTAGGGAGTAACATATACGACGCGATGGGTAATCTCAAGTCTTTTAGCGATGTCATCCGATCCGCGAAATAACCGGAGCGTTGTGTGGACCGAAACACCAGAGGCCCTCGTACTGCGTGCTGACGCGCAAGTTCTCAATTGTATCAACGTGCCTCTGCAGCGGGGCGCCAAATAGGCCTTTCGCAAACCCATCGGACTGGCCAGCCGTTTCCGCCGAAACCCACTTAAGCACGAGCTTCTTGAGCCCGGAGTAGCTCTCCAGATAGCGTAGGAAGGCAGTGCAGACCCTGCTAACCACCACCTCCTCGAGCCGCAGGCCCATGGCCGAGACGGCGGCCCAAACCTCCTCGAGGGACGAGCCGACCTCGCGTTGCGCAATCGCGATCTTGCCATCAACATAAGACCCATCCAAGCGCTTCATGCACTCCGGTAGATGGTGGAAGATCGCAGCGCGTCTGGACGTCGATCGGAGATTGTACGGTTCGCGGGTATGGCTCAACTCCAAGGCGACGAGATGGCGCAGGTGCGGCTGGGTGATGCGGTCGATCTTGACGAACATCCCCGATACGAAGAGTCGTTGTATGCGACGCGGGTTCTCCGGGGAGCACTCTGACAGAAGTTGGTGTAGAGAGCTCGTTGGCCGCACCCCTCGCGTCTCGCGGTCGTGCCCGCCTCGCATGGCGAGAACGGAGGTGAGGTCTGGGGCTGTCGCGATCAACCTCGCGAGATTCTTGAATGTGCGCCCTTTCTTCGAGTTGGGCGTCAGCCTCGTCGAGTTGTCGCTCAGCTCGACGTGGTGCAGATATGGGAACTCGTGAAGGGGGAGGGTGATGTGGGCGGACGTTGCAGCGAGTACGAGTGTTCGAAGATTGGGCAGGGTTTGGAGGGCCCTGATGGCGATAGTTTGGGTCCATTCTCTATCTAAACAGCGCATAGTCCAGCTGTGCTACCCATAAGCACCGCCACAGATGGAACAAAACGGCCAGAGACACTTACGTGACATTTTCGACACTTTCAAAGGAAACCAGCGCAGGACGAAGATGCTCCTTCATCGCGCTGTCGGCTCTATCGACCTCGGCCTTCGTACGGGAGTCGGGACCGTATCCACCCTCACTGTCATAGATCACAGGATCGTCGGGACGTCTTGCAGCCAACGACCTGATAATGAGATGTCTTGCAGACCTCGTCAGTCCAGGTGCTTGGCCTAGCGCGAGTCCGCTGAGCTTTGCCATACCGGCCTGCCGCGAGGGCGTCGAGATATCGATGGTCAGGGTGTGGAGGACACACGCCTCGAAGCACTCAGCGAGGTCCCTGCAGACAACCCGTAAGGCCTTCCTGTCGTTGAGGTCGATCTAGAACGAGATGTGGGGGTTAATGGGAAGATCTATGAGAGTGGTCAATGGAGCCTGGACTGACGAGGTCGCCGATTTCGAATAATAGCTCGACAGGAAGCTTCAGAAACCCATCCATGCGCGCTGCTTCTGGGATTGAAATGGGTGCGGGGCGCGTTTATTCTTGGACTCGGAGGATCTTTGAGAGTCGTTCATGGTTAAGGCTAGGAAGCTCCGGAAGCAATAAGAAATGGTCAGGAGGCTGTGCGCATCGCCAATCTGCCTGTGGCTCGTCACTTCCGGGACTGAGCGTCGTCCGCAACGACGAGCTCAACTTCCACTTATGTATGGGTGGGCTTTTGGAATTGGGTTTCATATCTTGGGCATTTATGGTTTTTTTAATAAGACATGCCGTTGCCCGATGCGCGCCGACGAAATGGGGGGTTGCGGCGCAGGACGCGACAACAAGCTCTTCGCGCGGCCCGTGCTTGGTGTTACATCAGCCAGTGTGACGGATGGCAATCCTGACACCGAGAGCGGTGGCAGGCCAACTTGTTGATTATTTTATTGAACGCTCGATAACCTCCCAATTTATTGATCGAACCCTTTAAAAGAAGCGATTCCGCTATTTTTCGTGATATTTACTCTTGTTTAGTATTGCCTTTTTTTTCAGGTATGTCCTTAAATGTAATTTCGAACGGCTCGATAGCTCGGCAGCAAATTTTGCCAGGATCCTCTTAGTCCTCGTAGTTTTCGGGGATTTTTTCGCCATCAAAAACTTTATATTTTGGCGGGTTTGTTGTCCACGACTGTAGTGTTTAGTGGCTTGCTTAATGCACTTGACGACCCCCTAGCGCTCTTTTCTGTTCTTTGGTCTT
>MPNV01003049.1:0-215222 GCA_013376435.1 Cyclocybe cylindracea
TTTTGCCTGCGAAGGGGTATGGGGTATGGGTTATTATGGACCTATGGGTTATGGGGTGCAAATCCCCGCCCACCAACAAAAGACTTTGTCGATGAATTTGAGCTTGCAACGCGTGGAATACATCATGCCTTCGGGACGTTGACGACAGCCGCGGAGGGCTGTGTCACATTAATGATTCTTGCGGATTGTGATTCCAGTGAAGATGTTCAATCAGCCTCCACTTGGCTCGAGTAACCCGTTGAAGGGTAACTTGGCCGCTGTGCTACTTACGAGCACGGTTTCGGTAAGTGCTCATGAAGTGCTCTCTAGCTCTTGGGCGAAAGGATAAATGATGGTTTGAGCCAGCCTCCTACCCAGGCCCTACTTCGAGGTTGGAGGAAATATGCCTTCTAGAGCGGGGAGATAGTAAAATAGGTGATGGGAAAATATTATGTGATGTTGATCCGACATTATACCGACGAATCTTATTTCCACCAACCTCTCCGTAGGGCCTGGCAGAAAACATTTGTAAACAAAGGCTGCCGCCGCGCCGTGTGATGGCGGACTTGAAATTCTAAGCGAGACGCGTCGTGGAATCAGTGACGCGACGCGTTCATGACGTGATGAAATGCCATACCAAAGATGTCGGAACCACGTCAAGTCGCGGCCTTGATGCGAACGGTCCTCACAGCAGACGAGATTCGATGGGAAACACATGCTCATTTTGGATATCAACCATGCATTTTCCAAATTGAAGGCACCCAATCCATACTTGGAGGACACGAAACTGTGGTTATTGCAGGGACTGGTATGGGGAAGACACTTATGTTTTGGATCCCACTTCTGTTCCGACCTACAGGTAGCATTCAGGTCGTTGTCACACCTCTAAATATTCTGGGAAAGCAGAATGTTTCATGCTTAGAGAAAGAGGGGTTTAAAGGGATATTTATTTGTGCAGATACTGCAACTGGAGAAAACTTCCGAGTGAGTCTTGTCATGTCATGTCCTTTGAGCCATGACATAAGACATCACAGGATATCGAAGATCTGAAGTATCAAGTCATTATCATCAATCCTGAGCAGCTAGTGAAGCCCGCTGGAGGCTTTGAACGACTCTCCCAAGATCCCAAGTTTTCGGACCACATCATTAGCACGATTTTCGACGAAGCTCACCATATAAGTGCTTATGGAGCCTTTCTGCCCGAGTATCTTCAAGTGGGATGCATCCGTTTCATGCTCCCGAGGTCGATTCCCATGCTCATTACTTCCGCCACCCTCCCGGAGCTCGTTTCTGTAATATTCTTTGGTGGTATGCAATGCCCACATTGTCAGAGGGCCCACATGCTCAGCTTCTTTCTTAACACCCTGGTCTCCATGGCCCTTTGATTCTGAGAACCTGTGGATCGCATCGCATATCTAAATGGTATTGGTAATGAGATCATGTATTACAGGTTGGCTTTTGGGTGTTGGTGATGATATTAGGTCAGCAATGAAGCTTGAGAGAGATATCCTTTGCAGAATTAAGCAATCAAGGACAGCCTCCACGCTGTTTAGTTATCGGGAGGCATTTCGCTCATTTCCCCTATCAGACCCACGACGCGTCTCGCTTAGAATTTCAAGTCCGCCATCACACGGCGCGGCGGCAGCCTTTGTTTACAAATGTTTTCTGCCAGGCCCTACGGAGAGGTTGGTGGAAATAAGATTCGTCGGTATAATGTCGGATCAACATCACATAATATTTTCCCATCACCTATTTTACTATCTCCCCGCTCTAGAAGGCATATTTCCTCCAACCTCGAAGTAGGGCCTGGGTAGGAGGCTGGGTTTGAGCGGGTTTTCAGCTTACTTACGTCCTGAAGCTTTTTTCGCTGTACGTTGGAGTACATAAGCAGATTGTTCCGAAATCACTGGAACCACCAGGACGTAGATCTGTGAAGTGCTTGCGACATGTTGCACCCCATAATGGACGAACTGTCAGGCAGATGTGCAGGTGCGGCACAATTCCCCGACGAGCTCGATCAAAAGGCTTCAAGAGGGCAAAGGTGATTGGGCAATGCAATCAAGAGCAGTGTAAAGTTATGTGCCATACTGCAGCTCTGGAGATTTCCGCGAGTTCAGACGACTGATGGCGCCCGGACCACGCTTGAACAATTGCAGTGGAAGTGGAAATTATCTGGGAACAGGCCTGGTCGCATAACACAAGAATTTATTGAACACAACATGTTTACGATGTGCATGAAGAGCATTACAACACCCTGAATCACTGTGATTTTCCAGCAGGGCGAATGGGTTCGGGCTTGGGGAGATTATCACGCGTCCCACTAGCGGCCAGGAAACCTCTTGCGACCAATCCCAAGTCATACTTGGACCCCTGAGCATGTGTAACTCATTATTAGGCTGCATTTGAAGTAGGAGAAGATGGAATAAAGACGCACAAGCATGTTATGGGGGAACCCAGGGTCGAACGGAACGACACTCTCGATGTACTTGATCTGTTCGTCGGAAAGGGATATCTCGAGCGCTTCGAGATTCGCAATGAGGTGTTCGACCTTTCTCCCTCCAATAATCGGGAAGACGTGCGGGGTTTTGAGCAGGACATATGCAATAGCGACTGTGCGAAGGAGTTAGTATAAGATTGAACACAGCATATTGCATAAGAATGCACCTGCTCCGATGCTCTTCGCGCCGACCTCTTCGGCGACCTTCTCGAGCGCCTTGCAGACCTTCTTCTCTTCCTCTGTGCGCAGCCAGCTGTCAGGGCCGAAGAGCTTACGCCCATGTTCCCCAGATGCAAGCCGCTTCTCCTCTTCTTCGTCTGTGCGAATCTTGCCACCAGCGAGGACGTTCCAAGGGGCGAGCGCCATCCCTTATTAACGCGCATAGACCGGATTAGTTTATCAGGGAGAAATGATATTATTAGACAATACCTTCTTCCTGCGCCATCGGGATGATCTCGCGCTCAAACGCACGATCCATCACATTCCACGCTCCTTGGTACATAATGAACGGTGTCAGGCCATTGCATCGAGCATAGGTGTTGGCTTTTGCGACTACCCATGCAGGAGAATCGGAGATACCCTACAAGAAACGCGTCAGAACGCCAACGGCCACACAGAGCAACAAAAGCGATGGACTCACCAAGTACAAGACTTTCCCTTGGACAACGAGGTTATGGAGTGAAACCATCACCTCCTCGATGCTCGTGTCCCAGTCCCACCAATGGACGTAGAGGACGTCGATATAGTCGGTCCTCAGCTTCTTGAGTGATGCTTCGACGGACATTTTAAGGGACTTGGCGTTGCTTCCAATGAACAGTGGACGATTGGTTGGCAGGAGAGACGACCCACGGACGCGCCAGTTGTTACAGTACTAAAGCAAGCAACGTCGATAAGTCAACCATAGGCACACCCAGTAGAGGGGAGCTGCCTTACCTTCGTTGCAATGAAAAGCTGGTCACGAATGCCCCGCTGCTCAGCCCATTCGCCGATGAAAGCCTCGGAGGACCCATCTTGACTGAATCATGAAAACACATCAGGGAAGTCATCAAATAAAGAGGAAGACCAGACCTACTAGCTATTCGCTGTATCGATGAAATTACCGCCGTTGTCGAAGAATGCATCGAGGAGCTTGAAGCTTGATTCCTTGTCCATGCTCCCGATCCCGATATCAGTCCACTGGTCGCCGATGCTCATGGCTCCAAGTTGGATTGGAGAGACATGAACGCCGGCCCTGGGCGAGAGAAGACGATAACGAGCAAGGGCAGATTGAGGGGGTGGTGCCGCAGGAAACATTTTATCCATGTTGGGCTGATAGTTGTTGAGGAGTCTTCAAGGTGGTTTGATCGATTGGGGGGGTGATACGGCTGAGCAGTTCCTAGCTGTCCTGCTTTTATCAGTCGGGGCAGCGGACCATTATTGTAGTGGGGCATCATACACCGAGAGGACCGATCTAAGGTCAAGGCCGGCATCGTGACGCGTCGTGGCTGAAGGCGAGGGGAACTGCTTATTCATGATTGGCATCCAGTTAGCGTCGGCAGTTAAACCTGCTGAGAGCAAAGTTCTTCTCAAACCCGTATGTCGATCGTGCGTTTGTCTTGTTTGGAGAGATCCAGCGGTCAGTGGTCACGTTGGACGTAAAATTCACCACGATGGAGTCTTCTGGACGCTGGAACCTCCAACTGAGATGTCTGAAATAAGTGTTATTTCACGCTAATATCCAGAAGGGATGAAGAACGCACCGAAGACTGGCAAGTCGGATAGAGTCTTTGTCAGGAGTTGCACTCATAATACGTTTGCATCCCTTGGCGCAGTGCAGGGATAGGTCGAAGCAACCAGGCTGCTGGAAGACAATCGTGTTGCGTCACTTGCAATGCTTCGGCAGCCTTCTTGGAGCTAAGATCTCCGTGCAACAGCTATACGAGCCCTTTCGGCGACCCCTTGTACAAGTCGGCGATCCATCTGCAAGTCCTATGACGCGTTCAGATGCGCCATAAGCGGGGGTTCGAGTGGTCGACGGTCGAATTTCGTGATTAGTGGAAGAGTCAACGTATCCTTTACTCTATCCTTGAAGCCAGAGGTTCTTGCGCGCCGCGTTGCGACCAGACGGAGAATTCAAGCTGCCTTCGCTGTCCGTTGAGGGTGGTCTGTGAGCAGTGAAGGCGGTCTCTGTCGTCGTGAGTGACTGACCAGTACGGAGCTTCGTCGTCTGGCATCTCCTAAGATGACGCGTCATAACGGCATCGACGCGACGAAAGACACGGAGTCAAGTCAGCAAGTTGTGAGAAGCCAAGTTATAATAAAGCAAGAGGCCGTGTTGAGATAGACTGAGTTGCAGCCGGACAAGAGGAATACGCGTAATACGTGTTCAACGTTCAGTGTTCAGGCGGATGTCTTTCAAGTTGCCAAAGACAACGTTTGAAGCTCCGACCAATCAGTTAGCACTCACTTGCTCTGTAGATGTCAGTGAGATATGCTATTTTCTCGAAGAAATCGGTGATGACACAAACGTAGGCCAGTATTACATTGATGAAATCAACCCTATCTTCGGGCAGGGCGAATAGGTTCAGGCTTAGGAAGGTTATCACGGGCGGGTCCCACTAGCGTTCGGAAGAAAGACGGTCGGCTGCTCGTACTGACTTCCCTTGGAAAGGAGAAAAACGATCTGTATTGCGCTGTAGGCACGGGCATATGTGATAAGTAGCGGATCTAGGGTTGATGAATGCGGGTCCCCCGGAATCAGAGGTCCTCATTCTCGGCGACCAAAATTAAGATAGATAAATTAACCGGCTAGTCAATTATCGCCTATGTTGCAGGAGGTGCAACTTCATCACCATCACCTGAGGGAGTAAGGGATAGCGAGAAGGAGTAATGAGCACGCGGTGGAGGGTTAGGAAGAGGGCGGTCTCCAGTAAACTCTTCGTCTGAATCTGACCAGTCCGATGGTAGAGGGTCCGGGCTGGCGCTATAGTATCGCTGCCCTTCGTATGACCGATCCAGTATGTCATTCATGCACTGGATCTCCTTTGCAAGCGTCTTCTGCGTTAGTTTTTCGTCCGCGCAGTCGAAGTCTATGAGAGACACTTGGTGCGTCACTGGATGAACCACCATGTTGTCCGCTCGAATGTCGCGATGTCGAATCCCTGCTTCATGTAGGCTATTCATTATTGCAATGAACGCTTCCCTGCGACGGAGACTCTGAGCAACAGAAAACGCTTTATTGAGATGAGTTTATTTACCGTTCTTCATCTGTTGTTGACACCTGTTCTGGATTCTCCGTGTTGGTACGCTCTTCTTCGCGCTGTCGCAAATTTTGGCCCCCATCTTCCATAACCAATGCTAAAGTTCCTGTCTCGGAATCTTCAAATAATCCGTGCACGGTGACGATGCCCCTAACGATGCCCCGGCGAGCCAAAGTCTCGTATGTTTTGAACTCACGGCGTAGCCTATTTCTCGACTTCAGGGAAAAGGCCAACTTGACGAGCAGCCTGTGCTTGAGCGTGCTTTCAGAACAAGAAACCTCGAGTGAGGCTGGATGAACCACCCCGACGGCTCCTTCTCCCATAGGTTCTCCGAGGATAAGAGAGAAAGACTGTTCGGCCTTATACCGCTCCATGGGTTTTTCTGAAGGAAGTCGGTTATAGAGACTTGGGACACAGGAGGAACCCACTCGAATAAACGACGAAGGCACAGGTGAGCGATATACACCGTAGTCCAAGTGAATCAAGGCCAGTGGCCGAGTGCCTAGTTCTTTAGCTGACATCTATCGAGAAAGGTCATATTAGCTTTTGTGATACTGGAACTTAACGTACCTCAAAGTCCTCTGTAGGCAGGGGAGCAGATGTTTTGCGTCGTTTTGAGATAGCTTCTTCCTTATCTTCCAAACACTCTTGTGTACGCTTCAGGGTTGACGTTGCTGCTTCTTCACCCTGTGCCATTTTTTGCCGCTCTAGTGCATCCTGGACAATAGCAAGATGCAGCCCAACGTGACACTTCCTGTAACCCACACGGACGGTGTCGATTGGTTCCGAAAGGAATAATGTCTGAGTTTCTCTATGCCGGATACCAACTCGTTCATGACTCCCACAACTGAAAATTATGAAAGTAGCATCATTTAACGTGGCTCTCGCCCATGCCTGGTTGCACATCAGTTGGAAACTTGAGACTTGTAGTCACCGAAGTGGACGTACGCGTTGGATGTAATGATAGAAATCTGCTCTGTAAGCATTCTTTCGACCGCCTGGCGTCAAAGGACGAAGATAAGGTTCTACAACAGGGCGAAGATTTGAGTTTGGGGTAAAAGGGCGAGGCTTTCCACGTTGGTGCTTTTTTGGAAGGATTTTGGCCAGCACCCCGTGGTTCGCGTCACTTGGCCGTGAGGTCTTCGCATTCGTCCTTGCCCCGCCAGTGCGCGACACTTCCCAGGTAAACTTCCTGCCTTGTTTGATAGATTTGAGCAAACTTAGCGCGATCGGGTTCTTCCCAAATATTTGCCAGATAGCGAGCTCTGGAAATCGACGTGCCAGGTCCTCCAGCTTGTCTTTGAGAGCAGGATCGAGAAATGCGTCGAGTTTGTCGCTGAAATACAGCATCGTTTCTGTCGCGCTGTAACTGATCTGGAGCCATCCATGCAATGCGAATGGGTTGTCCTTGATGGGGTCGTCGTTGAAGATGAATACCGAATCCCAATCCCGAAATGATGGATGAAAAAGCAACTTGGACACCAGCTCGTGGCAGACAAGATGTATTTGCTGCTGATAATACATCGACACACCAGCGGCAGTATGCAGTGGTTCATGTGGGACACCTGGAACTAGATCGTCTCTATACGATCGGAACTCGTGGCCGCTGTCAAGAAAAGCCTCAATGGCCGACTCAGAGAGTTTGGACAGCGACTGGCACATCGAAGGCAATGCAACAATGTATTCAAGAGCAAGGTCATTTGCCAGATGCCTGTCGTAGAAAGTCAGAGGGGATTCTTGAGGTGAGTTGACGGTCTCCTCGTTTGGAGAAAGGACAGCGGGATCGCAACGGCCCTCCAAGATCGCTTTGAGTGAGCGATAAAACGGATCGGACGGCTGCAGCATCACCTAGTGAAAGGAATTGTATGAAAGGATTGCTGAATGGTGCGGTCCATAAGCTGGCGTTCGTTGTAAGTGCTCAACGTTGAACATTCTGCCCCTTTCAGGAATTACTTGTGACCAGCTAAGTCACGAGCACTTTTCACACGAAAGTCTTTCCAGAACGATTTATATAGCACTACCGTGTACTATAGCTACTGCTAGATACAGCACGGACTGATAAATCAAATCTCCAAGCCAGCCAGAGAGTTATTGGGGCTGCTTACAAGCCAAGACGTCTTTGACGATTTTCAAGTCCTGCCGCTTCATTTCTCTGAAGTTTGAGTCGTCATGGCCGCCCTGCCGACAGTCTTGCCTGCTTCTAACGGATTTCAAACTAATGACGAACACTTTGCTGGTCGCTTGGTTGAATAACAGATGCTCGACACTCATGTTGCCATGAGAGAAATGAAATTCTTCCATGGCTGAGATGTATCTCCAATATCAAATGTTTAATGAATGAAGGGGCTTACCCATTTTCGGAGTTGGCGATGCGAACCAGGCAAGCGCGGTTGCCCGTCAGCCCGCAGCGTGTTCTATGACGCGTCTCAATGCATCGCATTGACGATATGTAGCTCAAACCAAAGAGGGAAAGAAAATGAAATTTAAGCCCCAAAGTTGGGTTCAAGATCTGTAACGCTGGTGATGGAGATTTCATTCTCCGTCTCGGGACTTTCCTCCAAACGGCTCGGCCGGCTCGTTGCATCTTACCTTGTGCCACACAAGAAATCAGGACAATGAGGACAAGGGAGCACCGGGCCTCCAGAAATTATATCCAACCGTTCTCCACGAGGAGGACTGATTGAGATTGATCAAATTGATGTGCGCCACACTTTCTTCAATAATGCGTTTACCCACGTTTGAAGCAGATGTATACATTTACACAAGAGTGTTGAAAATGCGAAATTCATTCCGCTGTCAACAGTTCGAGTACTATTTACCACGCAAATTCCTTACCGTCTCCGTCGATGAATTTGCAAGTCGGGCCGTCCTTCTCCACCAATGCCCATGGAAGCAAGACTTCAGCACCCGCCCTGACCGACTTTCCTCCTTGGCCAAAGAAATTAAGCTTGGTGGAAGTATATCCAGGAGTCACTGCGTTGACTTTAAACCCGTCCTTCTTCAATTCCTGTGCCAGGGAAATTGTGTACGAGTTAGCCGCAGCCTTAGTCGTGTTGTACGCGACAAGGTGGAGCTGCGCTCCCTCGCGCGCCTGATAAGAGTTCGACGCCATGTCGGTGGATACGTTCAGGATGACAGGGTTGTCCGACTTGCGCAGGAGGGGAATGAAAGCGATGGTGGTCTGGACAAGTCCGTAGAAATTGGTCTCCATCGCCTCGCGTATAGTGGCGAGATCAATGGATTCCGGGTGTTGGTCGACACCCATCTTGCTGATCCCAGCGTTGTTAACCAGGACATCAAGGCGTCCTTCGGCCGAAGAGACGGTCTGGGCAGCCGCTTTCACGGAAGCTGCGTCCGTTACGTCCAGATGGACAAACTTGACGGTGGAGAGGCCGTCCGCGATGAGCTTTTGTCTAGACTGCGCGGTGAGAAAGTGGGCATGATGGAGTGGAGATGAAAACGAACTGGGCTTCCTTTCCTGCGGCTTCGTTTCTGGCGGCGATATACACGATGTGCCTTTTCTCGGCCAAGAGTCGGACGAGTTCGAATCCGATGCCAGTATTGGAACCTATTTCATTATCACTTCGTTAGAAGTTTGAAGGACGACCTCAGGCTAGACGTCGACTTGCCAGTTACGAGGATGATTCTTGACATGATGGTGGATACGATTGAGAGTGTTTGCTATATGCTGTCAATACCCCAGCTCTTAGCTCGTATTTAAAGGATTGAACGATGCCGCTGCCGCTAGTGTACGCGTTCTAGGGAACGTTACGAGAGTTAAGTATCTCATCACGATTAGATAGTGTAATCAGCCGGCAATACGCGAGTGCAGCCGGCTGCCTATTTAAAGTCACTGGACATCTAGCACATAAGCTTTACGTCCTGATGTCCTTCCTGGTCGGTGCTCGGTGGTAGGGAACCCGCGAAAGACAACTGGCAGCACACTCCATCATAAGACTGTTGGTCCACTGGGTCTGGTGCTCGCCATCATTCAGAAATATGCACCTCGAGGATGATGGGTTGGCTCATATTCGTGAAATTCGGCCGTTTTCGCTGTCTGTTGCTGATAATCAGGTCCTTATGGAGTGATTCGCAGTTCCTGGGCGGTCCTCATCGTCTTCTGCGGCTAGCTGCGTTCAGGAGCGAGTAATAGTGGAGGCGATACGAACAAGAGGAGCATGGGTAAATTTCCAACCGGCGCCCCCATCAAATTGCCCTTTTCTTCGTCATCCACACGAAATCCCAAGCGCAATCGGCGATCGCAGGTTTATCGGGCTTTCGATTGGTCGCCCAAAATCTCTAATTATCTCAGAACAATTATTTTCTTCGACCGATCTATCCCTTTTATCGCGGAGTGGGCGCTAAACCCGTACGGATGGGATACTTCCCGAGATTGCATATGTCATGCTTCAAGAGCAATAACGGGCGATGCCAGAGCTCAGCACTCGACTTACGGAGATACGCGATCAGATAATACAGCGACATCATGCATAATTCCAGCCATTGGTTGCAACATGGGAAGGCACGCCGGCGAGTCATCCGGTTGGCACTCCGAGTCCAACTCGATTTTTCTCTGGACGCTTTTATAAATTGCCTCCTTCCCCGAGATGTTTCTCCAACCGTTCTACCCATCCCCGAGGTGGTGCTATGGCCTCCCGTTACTCTACCCCGCTCCTGTCCTCCACGCAGAAGCAATTCAGGCTCAAGACTACTCGTACAAGTGCTCTAGGCAGATATCCAAGGCTAAAATACACCATATCTGCTCTCATACTCCTCTCGCTCTTCTCCTTCTTGCACAACACCGACGGTGTGCGCAAGTTCACCGTGTACTATGCCGCCTCTCTTTTTCCGCAACCTCCTGAAAAACTCCGACCGCCGATCTACACAGAATTGAGAGAATGGGAGAAGAACCTGCCGCAACACAATCCAGATCTTCCGTTTCCTGAAGGCAAGAACGGCCGTTACGTCCTTTTCTCCAACTCTCGGGTCAATCTCTTAGGGTGGAACAACAAACTCAACGACATGTACGTCTTTCTGTCAATCCAACCTTCTCTTCCTCCTTTAATCTTCCCATTATTATATGCGTCTTTCACCTTTTTTCACTATCTTCTCCTTCTCTCGGTGCGCTATCAGAAAAAGCTTGCGCTAATACCTCCGTTTGCCTTATCTCCGTCTTCTCCTCTCCGTCTCCGTCCCACCAACACCACCGAATCCGATAGGCTTCTCAACACGTGGCTGGCGCACGCATCGAACCGCGCGTACGTCTTCCACGACTTTGCCTGGGCAGAGACGCATTATCCCTGGCCCGTCTCGTCTTACCGCGAATGGCACCCACGCACGCCCCTAAACGCGCTCTTCGCCGGGCCGTCCTCCGGCACACCGTGGGAGCCGACCGACAACGCGCCTCGCGCGGTCGCCCTCTCGTACTTCGACGAGGTGTGCCCGGAGACCGAGCGCCGGAAGATCAACACACGCGATGTCAAGCCAGCGCTCGAATTTGCTGACGGAAGGGTTATTTTTGAGACGTGGAGCACCTTGCTGAGTGAGGCCCCCGAGCGCTGCATTGAGATCGTGCCGCCTTCCCAGGAAGACGACGCTTGGCCGGAGATTTGGGATATGTGGTTCTGGGGAAGTGAGAGGAGTATTTCGTTGTGGGATGCCTTTGTCGCGTCCCCTGTTTCGCGCTTGCTGGGGACATCGTCCATCGTGCAGTCTGCGATCGATGACAATTTGGAGCTGTTCACTCCCTCGATCCCAACGTCTCTATCTTCCTTCCCTTCCACGTCGTCCTCAAACGAGCATGCAGCCTCCTCTACAGGGTCACGACGCGCAATCGACCCATTCGCCCATGTATTAGCGATCCACGTGCGCCGAGGGGACTTCAAAGAGGCCTGCGTAGAACACGCTCGGCTGAATGCGAGCTTCTATAACTGGAACCTGCTGCCCGTCCTCCCTGACAAATTCACCCCACCACCACTTCCTGACAACATTGCACCCGCACCAGGAACAAACACTCCCGAGAACGAGCGTGCCATTCTGGAACGCTGCTTGCCCTCGATCGAGGCCATCGTCCAGAAGGTTATGGAGGCGAGGGAGGATTATTCGACGTCACTTCGGCGCTCTCGCTCCGGTCGAAAGAAGAAAAAGCATGAACCTGAGCTGGACGTATTATACGTGATGTCGAACGACCGCACGGAGTGGCTACATGCGCTGCTGGACGCTTTGAGGGAAGACGGAAATTGGGCGCGTATTGTGGTGAACAAAGACCTCGAGATGAATCCGCAGCAGCAAGACGTAGGGGTCGCCGTGGACATGGACATTGGCCGAAGGGCAGCTGTTTTCATTGGCAATGGGGTGCGTCTTATTCAGTCAGAATCACTGTTTTGTTGTTGACATCGCTCCGGTAATTAGTGGTCATCTTTTACGAGCAACGTCGTGCATAGAAGGCTGGCGGACGGCAAGGCGCCTATCAGCATCCGCTTTTGGTGAAGCTGGCGCACCCAAGCGCTTATTCCACATATAGATCGCGGCATACTTAGAAGCAAGATAGCCGCACAGCACTTCCAATGTGTATGTATTCATGTAGTCGAGAGATTTTTCTATGCACAGCTTTCCTAGACATGGATTTCAAGGTTTTATTTCACGTCCGTAGAGAGAGGGCAGAATTCGTCTCCGTTAGAGCAAGCCTCAGCCAAGACACGTATCATCGCTTATCTACTAGCTCTGACACGTGTATAATCATTTATAAGAAGAGCTATAATATAATGTTCATATGAAAGACAGTAGTCATTTAAAGTAGCAGAGAAGTACAAGCATGGTCTTTCAGGCTGAGCGTGGATACAACCAAATGTCAAAGAACCATAAAATTCAACGTACAAAAACAGATTGGATGTGTCGGTTCAACGCAGCTTCCAATAAACCTGCTGACGACCCGCAAGTAGCTAACACAGCAGTCGATTCTAGGTCTCTGTCAATAGTATCAATATACTCTCCAGCTCCTGAAAGGTGAGCAACTTTAGCGCAAGCGGCATGCAAAGCAAGGTAGCGTGGGTCTGGAAGGGGCAAGTGCTGGGATGTTGACGTGAAAGTCATGGTCTGCGGTAGGTTCGAAATATATAAGGCGCTGTTTGAGGAACCCAAGCGATATTGATGGGGTAGGGCACCAGTCTGGCAATGGAATCAGCACCAGCTCCGTTCCCCTAGAGGCAGTCATCACCACTCCCAGGTTCAAACCACAATTTGAGGTTATCGAACAAACTATGCACGCCTGTCTCCAGTGTCATAATATTCTCAAGTCGATGAATGTCTGGGCCGTTCAGCTCATCTGGGACCAGGACACTGCCCGTACGCTCCATGACAGCCCATGCGGAGGCAGCGAAATTATGCTGCACAACCGATAATGTGAGTTACTGGCTTGAACAAAACGGTCACCCGACCTTCGGCCCATCAGCGTCTGGCCCAGAGATATCTTGACTTGTGGAGGGAGCGAAAATATGAGAGGCATGGGTTTCTCGGGCGACTGTGCCACTTTGCACAGCAAGCACGGCAATGTCGGGGTTTTTCTCGCAACTACGCATATCGTATGTGCCAGAAACCATGCAGCGATAGCCATCACGCTCAAGAGCCTGGAACATGCTCATAAGAGGCATGAAAGAAAGGTAGGGAAGGACTTGCGTACCGCCGCCTTCGCTTCTACATGGTTTTTAGGAGGTTCATCGAGCAAATACCTGATAGTCCCCTGCATCTCATCGAAGGAAGCTTGTCGGGAGGGATGATCGGGGTGCACAGGTGTTCGTCCTTTGGTTGACCTGACTGAGTGCTCATTAATTCACAAGAATTGGAAGTCGAAGAGCACGCAGATACATACTTACAGGAGCGGAGGTAGCGCTCAACGTAAAATTTCGCTATATCATGGAACATGTCGCGATTGCCATTACACGAGTTGATTTCATTGCAGATGTTGGCACGTCCTTGTGGCGTAGGCGAATGAAGAATCATATAACCCAGTAACCTTGCACAAACGAGTGGCGTCGGGTTGGCCGCCAAGGGGACTTGAAGCTGGGGAGCCTGAGCTTGGAAAGCCAGACAGGTTGAGTACGCGGTGTGCATTGGCGTTCCAGATGCGTAGAGATTCGGTGGTAGAGGTGTAGGCATGCAGTAAAACGATCGGGTCTTCACTGAACTACAGGCTGTAGGGCGAACGGAGGAGGTGTCGTCCGACTGGGCGAGGTCCTACTGATCATGAATACCGGATGCGGACATTTCAACTCATCCTGAGTATCCGATTCACCATCAGTAGATTCCTCCTCCACTACCCCGAAGTCGCGCCATTTGTCTTTGGCAGGTACTTTGAAACGCCTATTTCGTGTTTGAATGCAATGATGATGAAGTTCCATTGGTCTCCGTCGAAGAAACGTGCGGCTGAAGAGGATGCGACCAGTAAAAGATACTAGGACTGGGATGTGATTAATATTGTTATTTCGTTGTTGTGTTTGTCGACGCTTTATCTCTCATTGGATAATAGCAATTGTATAGTACGGCACCGCCCTCGTGTAATGCGAGAAATGGGTGAATTGCTTCATAAGACTGGAACAATGATGTAAAGAAAAAATGGAGAAAGTGGGGATAAGTAGGGAAGGAGACACGAAATATTCTAAGCAAGGCACCGAGATGCCCGGAGAGGCATCTCGATACCTTCTCCCCAGCCCTATTGATTAAAGTCAACAAAACCCAGCCTCTCATCTAGTCCGGGTAGAGCGATGGGCACGAACATCTTCTGATCGTTCATGTTCACGCTAACAACACCAATATCCCCTCTAACAAGCTCGGCCTCTTTCTTACCTCCAAACATTCCCCCAAACACGGCACCACCATGCTGGTGCAGCGCGTAATTGAACGGTTGCATGGGGCCCTCGACGCGCGGTGCGTCGCGCTGGTGGCAGTAGGACGATGGGGTACCATTCGGACCGGGCATGTAGGCATCAGGGGGCGACAAGGGCGTGACGGGAGAGTAGAGGAAGCCCTGCTCGATAGAAGAAAGAAGCGCGGAGATGGGCGTCTTCGTGGCAAAGGCGGGGTTGGACGCGTTCGGAAGGAGGAAGTTGTTGCTGGGTGTGCGGGGAAGTAGGAGGTCGGCATTAGATGTTGGGAGACGCATTGGAGGTTGGCCGCTGTCGGTGGTGATGCTGGCGGGGGCAGCGCCCATTCGGTAAGAACCGAAGGCGGTTTGGATGTGCGCAGTGACGGTGCTCGTGGTAGCAGTTGAGTGGTCGTCTGTTAGCGTGGTCGAAGCCGACTCAGCTTCGACAGTGCCTTTCTCTTCCTTCTTCTCGGAGAATTGCTCCGATACTTCTACGTCATTGACAAACACAGATTCGGGAATGGGTGAAACGGCAGGAGAATTTTGCTTCTCGACATGTTCTACAGTGACTTTCTCCTCCTTTGCCTTGACTTGTTGATTGTTGTCAGGAGCTACCTTCTCTTCTTCTGGTGTAGGAGAAGGAGGTAGCGCGACCATCTCAGGCGTTACTGGTCGTCGGATATTCTTCGCTGCTCCGGCAACAGGAGGTTTCGCAACCGTCCTTGTCGATGCCTTCTTTACGACAGTCTTCGCTAGCGATGCTCCTTTTTGCGATGTAGCTGGCTTTGCAGATGGTCCAGACCCCCATATAGGTTTCGCCTTAGCCATTGCCAAAGGCTTGGTGGTACCACTCGCTGCGGCAGGCTCCAATGGTGCTGCAGGAGTAGGCCTGTACCTCGGCACAGGAGGTTTCGTGATGGCCTTCGCTGTTGTGGGTTTGTTTTCGGCCGTGGAGGCAGACGGTGCACCGGTAGCTGAAGTGGTAGAAGAGGCCGGTTTGAATTTTGGTACGGGGGGTTTGGTGGACGGCACTCGATCTTTCAGGCTGGATGTCGTGGAAGAAGCAGGTTTCTTCATAGGAGCAGGAGGAGGGGCAGCCGTTCGGCTCGCCGTGGTGGCCGTTGAGGCAGCATTATCAACTCTGGAGGCTGGTCGTTTCGGGGCTTCATCCTTCTTCGGTGCCGGGGGTGGAGGTGGCGCCATAGGTACTCGACGCGGTCCCGATGAGGCAAGAGGAGCGGCATTAGCAGCCGGTGGGTTTGGATTCAGCTGTAAACGACGAGGAGCTATTGGGGCTGCAGCCATCGATGAGCCAGTACTTTGGGATATGATGCTGCGCTGAGATCTTAGGGGTGGGATAGGACGTTTGGTTTCTTGAGAAGCTGTGGCCCGAGAGGGTCCAACATTGGAAGGCGCTGCTCTCTGTGTTTCGTGGTGGGATTGGGAGACGACTCTGGAAGGCTGGACTTGTCGGACCGGGGCAGAAGGTGCGGCGGTTGGTTCTTTCCTGCTGACTCTTGTCAGCGATGTTGCCAGGTTTTTGGCCTGAGCCGAGGTTGTGCCAGTGTTGAAAGTTGACGCAGAAGCTGTGCGAGCATGGCCATTTGGCCGAGTGATGGTTGTAGTGGAGGCGGTGGTGGAGGCGGATGGTTTGGTTTCGGGGTTCAAGTTCAGGTTAGACCGCAGGTTGGACGTGGACTTGTGGGTGGTGAGAGTGTTTGACTTAATGTCAAGATATTTCTTCATTGTAGGGCTTAGTGGTGCGGTGAAGCTAAGACGTGGTCGCGTCAGTAACCAATAAGTGCAGCAAGTCGGGAACGCACCTTTCAACGCGAGAAGGCAACAAAATCTTATACGACTCGAATATCTTCCTACTAACCTTCCTCACGTCTGCATTGGCATCACGGGCGGTGCCACGAATGATGGCCTCTATCTCCTTCGCCCTCGCCTCTTTCTCTAGGTCCGGAGGATTGCAGGAATTGAGAACCGCTAACGTGCCTTCTGCAATGACTTGCCTTAGCGAGATTGACTTGTCCTTGATGTCCCGCAGGAAATATGAGAGGACTGAGGCAAGTTGCGCGACTTCGATGACGTTGAAAATGACCCCTCGTGCACGATTGGTGACAACTTTGTTGGTACGGCCACAGAGCGCAAGGAGGGGTGGCATGAATATGGACAAGAGCTGCTCGAAGTCCTTGCCAACAGCAGTGGCAACCGAATTGACCAGGTCGAGGGCACAACCAGAGAGCCGTGTGCGCTCTGAGTTCATGGCACTGATGATGGGCCGATGGGCTCCTCGGAATGCGTTGACCACCTCTGGACCTGCAACGTCGTATCCACCATCCATACAAATCTTGTTGAAGGCGTTCATGGCCTTCGCAGTCTTCTCCCAGTTGTCCTCAGTCTCCTCCAGAAATAGGTCGTAATGTAGTTTTTCGAGCTCATGCTTGACGTCTGCGGGTGTCAAATTCTGCTAGTAGTTGAGTACATTTAGGCTATGATAGCATCAGTATTTGCTTACAAGCATTGCTGTAGAGATACCCGTAGTCGACGGGGACTCTCTACGCGTTGAAGTGGGAATTGGGGAGTCGACGTTGAGAACGGTCGGGTTCAAGTTCAACTTGAGATAGCCGAGAAGTAAGAACCAAACCAGCACGTGACCGCGCCACTCCGCGCCAGCCAATCAGGCTCAAGATTCAACTTTAGGGGCTACCTAGGACCCCTGGCAATAGCGGGAGAGCCCTGATACCAATCCGGACAAATTTTGAAGATTTTTTCGAAAATGCCAGGTGCAAATCCGGACAAAATTGAGGTCAGATGGGGGAGGAGCCTGATCCCATGTCCGGACAAATTTCCGGGATCTTGAACATGCCAGATCCAATGTCCGGACAAGGGTGTATAGTCGAAGTGAAAAGATTGTAAGGTTTGTCAGACCTTCGCGCTGTAGAAGTCTTATGTTCGATTCCTGAGTGTGAATTTATTTATTTTTTGGCCCTCTGCCGTGTTTAGGGCCGTTTTTTTTTCCTGCCCACCTCACTACATTTGGTCGACCCGGCCCAGCATCAAGATTTTCGAACATCCATGCTTCATCCCGTTTCATTGAACTCTCTCTGGATGACGTCTCACGTTTCAAGAGCCTTCAAGAGGGAGAAAGCAAGTTGGCGCATGCAATGAAGCTTGCGAGAAAACGTGGGGGAGCAGAACTCACCATTGGGGTACATGTAGCTATGTTCGCACCTACCGTGGATGCCTTTGCGAGCTTCTCAATTCATGTCCTCCTCCTCGCACTTTTGACGAGAGCGCTCCGCTGAAATTTCAGCCATTTTTGGTGCTCCTGGAGGCCAGATCCCGGTATCCGGACAAATTTTTGGGGTTAGAGGGCCTGATCAGGTTGTCCGGACAAAAAATCTGAAATCCGGACAGGCCAGATATAATCCGGACAAATTTTGGACCTCTGTCCGGACAAAAATTTGAGATTCCGTATCAGGCCTCTCCCGCTATTGCCAGGGGTCCTGTGCTTGCCCCCGGGCCCCTTCGAGACATCCAGTGTGGCGCACGCGTGCAATTGTCACACCTCTGGTTCGCTTTGGGGGTATCTGGTGCCGCAGTGGATATAGTATATAGTAACGATAATAAAACTCAGCAGGACAGACGTATCCTGTATCTTGCGTGGTATCTCACAAATTTATATTACATGATGCACTTCGAGGCGCTCATAAATATAAACTTTCCATGAGCCACGAGCGCTCCGTATCTCGCTAAGCGCCAGCCCCCAATCGCTATTCCATGCCAAGTCCTGTCCCGCCTCGACTAACCATAGCTTTCGACCTTCCATATGATATCAGTACAGGCGCTACATAACCTTAAGCTTATTTACCAATATATGTATAGAATCGTTTCAGGACCTGAAGTTCCTCAGACACACGTATCCTCAACTGTTATTTTAGAGTGATCGACCACAAGGTCGGCCTTCCATTCACCTCAAGATATCAGATATCAGATACATGCTCTACTACTTTGACGGGCGCTACTTCATGGAAGCCTGGCTCAAACAAATGGGTGTCCAACACCGGGTATTCGCGAGAGACGCAATCTATTAGGGGACGGCCTGTACTTGGCTAGGTGCTAGCTAATATTTTGGTCCAAGCATCAACCCGGGCGAGAGCCCATGCACACAAGCACTACTGTGGCGCCCGCGTGCCGCATTTGGTTCCAACTTCCAGCGCCCTCCCTCGCGCTGGGCTTAAGCTTAAGCGCCCAGAGCTCATCCCAAAGTTACATAGCACATAAACAATTGCTAGTGGTATCGACTGACAGGTAGTACCCCCGCATACCTGAGCCCTACACCGCACCTGCGTTTCTTTTTTTTTGGGGGGGGGGGGTCTAAGTACTCTCAACCCGGTTGAGGCAAATCATGAGCTCTTGCTCTTCCATTCGAATTCGTGATCATGGAGTACTTGGAAATTAAATACCCATCCTCGGAGCGCCCGTCAATAGTGCGATGGGTTCAGAAGCGATGGTAAGCACGAAGCTCGCACTTGTGATTAAATAAATAATTTGGGACAGCCCAACTGCCGTCCACCCGCTCCTCTCTGTTTAGATTTCTTCCAAGCACCAGGCTAGTATCATGATCGATGATCGTCAAATCGTGTTAAACTACGTAGCGGTAATTGACTTAAGCTCCACCCTTCGAAGTCGGTATCAAGTCATCGTCATCGACGTTCGTCGTTCGGATTCATTCGAGCGTGGCTTTCCTGATAGTGATTGAGTACGTATACTTCGAGATGGCTAGCTTACTCGTCTCGAGTGCACTCGTGATATCTGTATCTGTATCTGGTCTTTAGGCGGGGATTGGCGTCTCGGTTGCGATTGCGGTTGCGCTTGGTGAGGGAGGTGAGCCCGATCTCCCCATCAGGGATCATCTGGATCCGACGAGTCGAGGGAGGGAGTGATTCTGCTCGAGCGCTAGCGCGTGTTTTTTTGTGTCTCTGTAGCCTGTCGTACTAACCTGTCGTAACCTGTCGTAACAGCACGACCAAGGCGCGGAATGCGGAACCATAACACTATAACGTCCTCTTGATGATAGATAGGCGCTCAGCTATTCAATAGAGGGTAGGCCCGTGTTAACGTCTGCGTCCAGCATTATGTGCAACACGATGGGATTTAGCACTAGTACGACGTCATTGATGCACGTACGGAAAGAACACGAGCGTGCAGGGTCGGGCGATCGCCACTCGAAGAAAGGGTTCTCTCTTTTGTCGGTTTGTTTGAATTCCGAAGTCAGAATCTAGGGTCGGGCTGCAGCCCTATGCTTCCCCATTATGCTTCCGTTTGTATTTCCCCAGCTCCAGCCGCGGAACGTACAATAAAGTTCCTTTAATCGAGGATCTCTTTATTCATCTGGGCATTCACACTCACAAATACGTGCAGGCGACGTCATCCAGCGCCTGCGCTTTGTTCTCGTCCGGCGGGTTTCTTTGTTGGTTCTTTCATCGAGGCGTTTCTTGGCGGTCGTTGAGATAGTGATTCCGGCTGGCGGGCGTCTGGGCTGGATGTGTTCGGAACGGAATCGATCGAGTGTTGCTGTCCGTTATCGTTTCGATAACGCGCGTTATCTTAGCTGTGATCATGAAGACGCCACCCGTCCCCGGCGTTCTCAGCGGGCCCACAGCGCCCACGACAAGGACGGAAGAGGTGAGCGCGGGCGGGCGAGCAAGCCCGGAAGTGTTCCGCAGAGGAAGGGGAGAGGCTGCCTAATCGCGCGCTGCCAGTGGAGTGCTGTGTGCTTTGTGCGTTGTGCATTGACAGTGCGTGTGAGGTGCAGTGAGTGTGACTCTGACAATGCAGTGCGCACAAAGCATGTGCGAGTGGATGTGGGACGGAGCTCGGTGAGGTCATTTGATGCGCCTCGCGGCGTCGGAGCACAAGCACGGAGGAGCTGCGCTTTGGAGGGCGGGAATGGATCGCACGCCAGCCCGCCGTCGGTCAAGGTGAAAGCAAGGCAGGTCGAGTCAGTGCACTCGGAGCTGGGTTATAACCCCGAAAGGGATACGCTCGGACGTGTTCTATGTTTCCCCTCCAGGAGGTCTACCATCTAATCAGTCAGTCAGTCAGTGTTGTATCATCATCTATCTATCAAGCACGGCGAAACTGATGGTTCACAAACGACGACGGCGAGTGCGATTGCGGGATATAGATGGAGCCCGATCCGGGGTGGGGTAGGTGCACCGCCACAGGGCTGCGGCGAGCGTGACCGTTGACTCACATTGTGCGTGTGACCCGTGTGTGACTGCGATTGTTCCCAAGCGGTGGCCGCTTTTGTTCGTGTGGCGAGGTATATCAGGGCCCCCGAGCCGCCGTTGTACGTTTACTCCTTCTCTCCTGTTCCCATCTCTGAGCGACCCATGTCCGTCCTCCTCCAGCCTCCAGCCATCGCTGCCGCATCCACCGCCTCTGTGCCCCTCCGTAAACGCACATCGTCGTTCTCCTATCCCGTCGACCAGCCCTCCCCCAGCCGGCCGCCCAAGTCGCCCAGGATGGGCACATCGTCCCTCCGTCGAGCAGAGTCGTTCCTCCTCCTCTCAGACCCGCCTGCCACCACCGCCCCTTCCCCTTCCACCAGCCCGGCCACAACGGCCAGCGCCCCCACGCAGGGCCCGCTCCCCTACTACCGCACCCTCGCATACCAGAAGGACCAGCGCATGAAGCGCAAGGGCATGTTCCTCAACAGCCGCCCTGTCCAACACCAGCCCCAACAGCACCAGCCTGCCCTAGTGCAGACACCGCACCAGGCCGTGCGGCACAGCTTGAGTAGCGCGCAGCAGCAGCAACGCGTCTCTGCACCCGCAGCTCGTTCGAGTCCCAGTGCTATCGCAACCACAAGCACCACTCCTATCTCCAACACTTCGACTTCGACGACTTCGACCGGATTACGGCCTCTCCTTCTGTCGGCCGCCGCGTCCACATCCACATCCAACGCCACAGGCAACTCCGGCCACAGACGCGGTCCCTCCTACCCCCCTTCCACTTCCTCCTCCACAGCTTCGTACACCTCGTACACCCCCAAACGCCCTCGCCCCTCTCCCTCCCCTGCACTCCGCGCACCGTCACAAGTCATCCTCCCCTCCATCTCTTCCCCCAACCCACGCACCACGATCATCACGCACCGCACCTCCTCGCCGCTCTCCCCCACCCCACACGCCCCACTCCTCTCCTCCTCGCGCAATGTCAACGTTATCAATGCGGCACGACCGAGACCGAAGGGCAAACACGAGCCCAACCTCCTGCGCACCGCGATCAGGATCCGGATGGCGTCGACGCCCGAGGGGCAAAGGATACTGCGCTTGGGCCCGAGGCTCGCGCTGATGGATTGGGAGATGGAGGTTGCGGCGGAGGGGATGTGTCGCGTCGACGACGGGTTCGAGGCTGATCTCGATGAGCGGAAGTTGGGTGAGTCTGAAGTCGGGAGTGAGGGGAAGGGAGATGAGGGCGTAGTGACGAAGGTAGACCTGCCCGGGCTGAGCAAGGCCGGCACGCGGTGGGGCATACTGGAGGTGACGCGCGATCTGGAGAGGTTAGTCGCAGATGAGGAGATGAGGGAAAGGCTGATGATGGACGAGGTGATGGATATGGCATTAGATGGGGACGGGGATGGGGATGTGGTTATGGGGGATGCGACTACCACCTCTCCTGTTGACACCACACCCTCCACAGCCTCTTCTGCGACCCCCAGCACCACGACTGCTGTCGAACTCGCCACCGCAGCTACACCCTCCTCTACCCCGTCGACCCTTACACCCGAGCCGACACCAACACCACCCCCACGCGTCCGCCTCCCCCTCAAACGCACCACGTCCATGGCCTTCCTGCCTCCGATGACCACGCCCGTGCTCACCGCCTCGTGGGTCGTCGTCCGCTCAGAGGCGGACTGGGAGATGGTGGAGTGTGCGGCGTAGATCCACACCTCAATCACCACTCGCCGTCGTCATCAGCTTTACTCGTCGATTTTATCGATGATTACCAACCACAACCACACTCCTTCCTCGCTTCGATTGGCAATGGATGGACCGCACCATCGCGTTGCACGGACTCTTTGGTTTTCCTACATCCGGATATGTTATGCCCCTTTTCTCTTTTGTGTTTGGGTTTGCACTATGTTTATTGGGCGGCCTAGGCGCCTGCTTGTTGGTTCTCGTTTCTCTTCTGTCTTTTCTTTTCTGTCCTTTATCTTCTGTCTTTTGCTCCTTTTCTCTTTTCGCCTGCCAAACCAAACTATGTACATGCCATACACGACCTTTCATGACCCCGCCCTACCGTACCTACGCTGCCTCGCTTCCCTCCGTTCCTGATTACATGCATCTGTACCACCCACCACATTGTATATGCTCTGTTGTTTGTTGTTCCACCTACCATCTACGCACCCGTTTTCTTGTCTTGGTATTTATCCCAACCAATATCTCTTCGATTCGATTTCGACAGTACGTTACCTTCCAGTCTCGGTATACTCTACACCGCACTCCACAGCACTTAGTTTGGTCTCCTCGGTTTCCTCTTCCTGCACAACGTCTCAATGTTCCGATACAACAATCACAATGACTGGTTCAACTGCATTCTTTCCTTAGGGCCTTACATGTGTGAAGCTTTTACTTGTTAATGGTGTGAGCACGGTACAAGCTTAAGATGACTCGAAGAGCGGGGAAACCCTCGAGGCGGAGGCAAATGCCCCCCCCCCCGCGTCCTGATGGAACTAAGGCCCAGAATGAGCGTTTGAACAACGAGGTCTAAGGAAGGCAGCGGAGGTGCGAGCTCGCCGCTCGGTGTTGGAGGAGATACATAAGACTTGGGTATTATTCACATCGTAGAATTGCATAGAGTAGAATCAGATCTAATCTAATCATGCTACAGCACCCCTTTGTGAACAATCAACACCAACACGGACATTTCGAGGCTTGAGGAGGGGTTCCAAGGTCGTAGTATACATCGAGAATTTGAAAGAGAAACATTGTCTGGAGGAGGGAGGAGGAGGTCAGATCCATAAGCCTCGATGAATTCTGGATATGAAAGTAAGCACGACCCTGGTGTGCATGTCCGCTTGATCAATCTGGCTTGATCTAATTGGTCGGTCGGCGATGTGAAGGATAAAAGGAGATTTGGAGATCTTTCGCGCGAACCTGACCTGAAGCAGATTCAAAACGCTCCGATTCAAAACGCTCAGAGTCAATCGCCATCACGAAATCGCAATGATGCTTACCCTGGAGGTGGAGTAGTAGCGCTGGGTGAGTGGGAAAGCCTTGGCTGGGTTTGAGTTGTAATTGGAGTCTAAGGTGGGGTGTTACGCCCTGCTAGACGGCTAGATGGTTGAGGACTGAGTGTTGAGTCCTGACGTTGACAGTGCGCCACGCAAAGTTCGATCTCAGCGGCCGCGCATGCGGTTTCTTTCGAACTAGAGAGAAATGGAGGAAACGTCGGCGTTGGGTGCCCTTGCCAGAAGCTAAGTTTCTAGAAGGTAGAGTATACGTTGGCGGGCCAGTGTAGACTTGCAAATGTGTAGTCATCGGCTATGAGTCAAGCGCCGAATCGGAGCGGCAGTCGAAATTTGAGGAGCGCTTATGTTCCCCCAAGCAAGTAGGCCGAGAAATGCGAGATGACTTCCCAGCAGAAACAGAGGATGCGTTGGGCGCGGTCTTCTGAGTCAGGAAAAGTTTTTTTTTTCGCGTCCCTAGGTGTACGCTAGCAGCGAACCGTCTTGAGACCTTTTTCAAGTTTCGGAGGGACTCGACACAGAGTCGAGCGTTGAATGGAAGCGTGTAGTTGAAGCCAAAGGAGTGCGATCTTCATATGCTCTGTAGATCTTCGCGCGATGGATCATTGACACAGGCACTAGAAGGAAGGTTGGACAGAAGAGTGTACTGGGATTGCACGCTATCAGGCCAAGCGTGAGACATGCATCCTGTGACGAAAGCGTTCATTGAGAATTTGCTTTAGTTCCCTGAAAGCTGGGACCTAGAAAATTAGTAATAAATAAATAGACGGCGTGTTTTAGGGACAGCGACTCACTTCATGTTCTCTCACGAGGGATTCGTAGAAGCTGTTTGTGCAGGCCATCATATCGAAGTAGAGCTCAAGCATAGTGCAAGGAATACTTATGCGGACCTTCTGGCCCATGATTCCTGATTTCCTGGGGAACTCGACCACCGCCGTCCGTAAGGATGATGATTCGGATAACGGATGTTGGAACTTCGAGGAGATTCGGTAGTCTAGAGAGATACTGCCTCGTCGACGTCGGACTGGAACGCAGGGGCTCGAAGCGAAAGATAAGCCAATTCGTAGCGAAACGACGATTCCGAAGTCCCAAGTTCCGAGGGGTCACTTGGACGACGGCATCCGGAACCTCAGAACTCTATGTAGCCAGCTCGAATCGAATCGAAATCGTCGTAGTGAGTCGTCTAGCGATTATCTCCTCATCTCAGAAATCAAGAAGCTGCAGAAGACTTGGGCCTCCTGACCACAGAGATAGCACTGGAACTCGAAGACTCGAATACAAGAAGCGGGAAACGGAATCCCACAAGAACGAGGATGAATTCCTTCAAGGCTCGGAAGAGGTTGACCTCAGTTGGCGGCATTGATCATCATCAGCACCTGGTAAGGCCTTAGCGCGCACAATCTTCCATGGAGTCCAGGGCGCTCGATCATTTAGATGCACATAAGCTTGACGGAAATAGTCTTGACGCTCTGACAGCGCGAAACCCGACATCAGCAAGCGCCACACGGCGCAGGTCTCAAATACGCATACGCGTGTCCTCGTCTTAAACTTGTCAGCAAACTTTTGGAAGTTAAAATTTTGGAGTCTAAGAGATCTGTGAAAACGATCAACAGGGAGGCATGATGATCACTGGATGTTACTGTAAGTACTTACCTGGGCATGGTCCAAGGCCGGCGTTTGAGGGTATCTCAGACCGCCGAGAGAGAGAATTGGAAGTGATAACCCTACGCCCTTGTCAAGTCTATATTGAGGTCGCTAGCGGCTTCTTGGATGATGGTTTTAAAGAGGGAGAGAACCACGGAAAAGCTCGAATTCGAGGGGATGCGCAGAGCCAGATGTGACCGATGTTGAAGCCGATGTAGCGTGCGCTTAATACTATCCAGTCTTAGCGCCCAGCAGTAGGTCCACTAGCGTCGATGACCCTTAACCGAGGGCAATGGGCAGGCACGGTGCGCTCAAGGCACACGGGTTGCGTTCTCATAGCCATGACTAGGCTGTAAAGCCTATCGATCAGTTGACAGTTCGGCTTGAGGGGAAATCTGCAGGAAAGGTGTCCGGCAAATGTCGGATGCCGAGTGTCAATGAGAGCAGACAGACAGACGTACGCGTGGTCGTCGTCGATGTCTAGTTCAGAAGACAGTTGGGTACGTTGATCTAAGGCACGATAGAATGAAACTGGCGTCTGAACTCGCCAGAAAAAAAAAATGCCGGAATAGAAAATTTATGCACAAAAAATCTGAGGTGAGTGTGATGCGCACAACCAGACCAGGCAATATGGTTTGAGTTGAGCCTGCAAGAGAACTTCAGCAAGAGGAAAATGAAAAGAGATTGACTGCAGAACCTGTCGCTTGCACCATAGCGCTGGATCCAGGGGAATCCTTGAGAAAATGCATCAATAGGTAACGACAGCTAGGACCTAGGAGAGTGCATACATCTGCCCCAAAAGCTAGCCATAGTATCGTCCGTTCAAGGGTTGAAGAGATCGAGCAGACATCCAAGCCAGTGTACTCGTCGTTGGCATCGCCGAGACGGCCGTCTCACTCAGCTGCTGATCCAGGTACTGACTACGATCGTTCAGGACGGAAGCAAGGACCCGACAGTTATATCCTTGGTAAATGCTGTCAGGTGTTCACAAGGTCGTGCTAAATGGAATGCAGGGGATGGTTGAACCTTGCGGGAGGAGGCAGGAATGATAGACGCGTCCTTGACGCGTTGGCAAGAAAGGAAGCGATCAAATGCGTGTGAACTTTCCCACCTATAAAATCCTATAAATCACGCCTGTACGTTTTCACCTGCAGTCAGCAACATGCTCTTGAGAGCTGCTTATGCCTGCTCAGCCACGTCCTGTTAACATCGATCGCACCAGCGCACACAGGGGTCACACCCTGCTACCTCTATTTGACAGTTGACCACGTCCCTGTATCGAGAGGCATCACCGCCTCTTTGCTTCATAGAACAACCCTCGGTCGAAGGAGTCAAGCTATGGCCTGGCATCCAACACCTGGGCTCAAAAGAGCCTCTGCATGTGGTGAGAGCCAGAGAGCCGCACCACATGTTGTTCAACATCACATCGCTTTGGCACGGGGACTCGTCGGGGAGCAAAGCCCTGACGCGCGTGATACTTCACCCATAGGAGGATGCTGCGTCGTGTCCAAAACGCCGCCATGTACGAGTGTCAAAAGGCTACGATGTTATCGAATCCATACTCGAGTATACTCGACTTGGACCGTTTCATCAGGGGGCCACTTTTACGTCTTCAGTCCTCTTACCTTTCTATTGCCCCAAATGTCGCGTGCGGCGCCCTCACTGGGTCGCTTGTGCGTGTCGCCGGCCAGACCTCGGGCGTACAAGCAGGAGGTGCTCTTTAGCTCCGGCTGGGAGAACTGTCTTGCGGTGTTGATAGGGTTCTTCCCTGAGCGAACGGGTTTCGTGCGTGTGGAGATCGATGGATAATGAGAGGGGAGTGGCTGGAATGCCGTACTTGGCATTCAAATTTTTGGAACCCTTTTGCTCATTCGTTGAGCTCGCCTTTTTTGCTCCTTTCTTCCTACTGGCCGACTATTACCCATGGGTTTGTGCTGCCTGTCGTACTTAATGCTAAAGCGCTAAGGCTCGATCCTCGATACGACCAAGGCACTGTCAACGTCATCGAATAAGGATCGCCTAGATCGAAATACATTCTTCGGTTCCAATAATTGGACTGGCCCTTACAATTGTAAGGTCGTAGAAGCGGAGGATCACTCAGGAATTTTTTGCTTGAAATCGCGCCACATTTTCCTTTGTAGGCAGTCCAGCCGTCGGACGTTTGGACCACGGACGCGATGAACGCTTTTGTCAATATTTCTGTGAAACTCTTATCTGTTTGCGATTATGATTTTAGCCGTCACTCCCTTCTACGAGTCCATACGGGCAACGCTCATTCAGCATGACAACGCAGACTTCCGGCTGTCCTTCCATCCGCTATTGAGTTCTGTCTCAAGCACCCGTCCATCCTGCGACTGCCTTTCACATTTCCATGCCTATGTCTACATACACTAGGTGTAGCAGAAAGTGCTTGGAAAGCAAGCAAGGCTCGCGCTCGCTTGCTCGACACTCGCCCTCAAGACGTATTTTCTCCGCCTCTATTTGCCAGCCATCACAGGCCGCAGAGATAAACTTTTGCTTGACTCTCAGAAGGAAGGGAGACGAGGCGACATCGTTTCGTCTGTCTGAACATGGCGCTGCAGTCAAACCTAGCCACGAAGGTGCTGGGTCTGTCCTCTGAGATATGATAGCACACCCAGAACTCCTTCCGATGCCGAAGGTGTCAGGGTGTATGCACGACGGCGACCGGTTTTCCTGTAGCAACGAGAGGGGCTCAGCACTTGGTCAGCTAGGAAAACTGCATCTACACAAATTCCTTCTATTTTTAATTTACCTAATTCCGTATTACTTACTAATTCTTCAGGCAATTCTTTAGAAATGTATGCAGAATCGGTATCCGTATAATATAACTTAAATAAGCGGTAGTTATATCCACGACATTATTGGCGAAATATGTCAGGCTAACTTACGTTGATAAGAAATGCCAGATATGTCGAGCCGTAGAACACAGACAGTGGGTCAATGAAAGCAGGAAAGCCCAATCCAGAGGCCAAGGAATCCATCGAAACCTCGATTTTTCTTGTCATACAAACTACCTGGTTTTTAATTTAAATCAACCTTTTAATTCTATACTTAGAGTAGAATTGTGGTCAAACGATTGCATTACGAAAAGGGGAAGCTCAGTACACGGCGAAGAATTGTTGACCAGAGTCGACCGTCCGGACCGCTCCCGCCGAGGATCAGCGGCGTGAGAATCTCCAAGCCTATAAATAGCTTGCTACCCTTGCCAGCGCGTCTCCTCCACCACCAGCAACGTGTCGGTGACTTTTCGCGTCCAGAGACGCGAGGGCGATCCTTCGTGCTCGCTCTGCCGCGTCCTCCTTGCCATCCACACCAGTGCACGCGGGGCTCTTCGAGTTCCTTCTCCTCCAAAGACGACTGTCAGCGGACCGGGACGATGAGGCCGACGTCCTCTTGTCGTGTTGCTGATTGGTTTAACTACCACGCGCCCGACGGGAGGGCGCCACGGCGGCTGGAGGCCTCTTCGAGACGGCCACGAAACCTCCCCACGGTGGTGGATGCAGGCTTCGGCTTGTTATCCAACTGTCAGGCCATTTAGGCACTACAGAGTTCCCAAGTGCCGCAGCGGCGTCGGGTTCAATGCAGTATATGGTCAACACTACCTCGCTGGCACCGGCACCTCTCGAGAATCCTTGTATGTGACGGTCGTCGGAGCTGCAGGGTGCTTCACCCTCGGCGTCGTTGTATAGCTACCCTTTGCGGGGCGGCTTGAACGTGTCGTTGCCCACCTCTGGCTGGGCAGGCAGTAGGATGGTGTTTCGTGTCGCGCCAAACTGGCCGCGCGAGCACGGACCTTTGGTGATGTTGGCTGGGGTTGTATCTGGTGCGATGAGGTCTCGTGTGTTGGGGGTACATGGGTGGCATGTAGGGCCAACTGGAATGCATCGCATTCAAATTTTTGGATTCTCTTTCGCCCATTCGTGGGTCTTGTCTTCCTTTTTCTTCATCTCAGGCCCTCAAGCCCCAGTGTTTCCGCCTCCGCCCGACGTCGACCCCTCCCATCTTCTACCGACGCGTCGGCAAGGCATCACTACCATCTTCAAGGTATCAAGATCAGGACGGCATGCAACTTCGACTATCCCGCAAGATCCTATCCGGGTTGGAATTGTTGGGGACGAGGACGAGGAGTACATGAAGGAAAAGTGATTGTTGTTGTGGTTCGTTGCGACTTTTCTGCCTCATTCTGCATGTCGTCCTTCATCCATGTGCCATGTTATTCTTGTCAATCCTCTTCGCTGTCCGCCAGTGAACGGACCACTCTTCGCAGTAGATATAGAGCTGCGAGTCATGCGCATTGTTGTAAATATATCTAAGTTTGCTTCGTAGAACCCCATGATACCCACGAAGCGAGTCTTATCTTATCGCTCCAGTCTTGCCTCTCTTCCTTCTCTCTCCTTCTCACCACTCGTTCGCCTGCCTCTATCTGTCCTCTGTACAGCAGCACACCACACAGCTTACCGCTATCCCGACCAAAAAAGTAGTGTGAAGGAAACGTAAACGAAGCCCCACGGACTTCCGAAGATGCATCTTCTCCCACGTGAGGAGGCCAAGCTTCTCCTGCACCAGGTTCGTCTCTTCTCTTTCAACCACCACCATGGCTTTCATATTCTGAACGACCTCATTTTCACCTGATCCTCACCCGACTAGGCTGGCACCCTAGCTCAAAAACGCCTCGCACGCGGCGTGCGACTCAACGTTGGTGAAGCGATCGCCCTCATCTCATCGGTGCTGCAAGAGCGCATCCGTGATGGGCAACACTCGGTGTCGGAGCTCATGAACCATGGGAGGACTTTGTTGGGCAGGAGACACGTCTTACCTGGAGTTGAGACTCTGGTCAAGGAAGTGCAGGTTGAAGGGACGTTCGAGGATGGGTATGTCCCTCCCTTTACCCCTTCCTCTCCGTTCTGCGCAGCTCTCAGAGAAGACTCGAACTGATGACGACCTTCACCCAGCGTGTTCCTGGTGACCGTACACACCCCCATCTGCACCGACTCGGGCGAGCTCGCCGCCGCCCTCTATGGCTCATTCTTGCCCGTCCCCACTGCCGCGGATCAGGAGGCCATGTTCCCGTTGCACGACCTCGCGGAGTACGCGTCGGAGAAGGTGCCTGGCGCGGTGGTAGTGAAGAAGGACGTGCCGATCGTCATTAACAAAGGCAGGCAGAGGGTCAGGTTGAGGGTAGGGAATACGGGGGACCGGCCGGTGCAGGTGGGTTGTGTTTTCGTCTTTCTTTTCGTCCATCGCATCCAGAGAAATTGACCAGAATGAACGCGTAGATTGGCTCGCACTACCACTTCATCGAGACTAACCCCGCGCTGCAGTTCGACCGCACGCGGGCCTATGGCATGCGGCTCGACATCCCCGCAGGCACTGCCGTGCGCTTCGAGCCGGGCGACGTCAAGACTGTCACACTCGTCGCTATCTCCGGGTCGCGCATTATCTCTGGGGGGAATGGGCTCGCTTCGGGGCGTGTTGGCTTTGGACCTCTCGGCTCTGGTCATGGCCCGACTGACGACCCAATGGCAATGGCAACTGGCGACCTGACGGCTATGGCAGAGTTCATTAAGAAGCGAGACACGATTGTGACGGAGCTGGTGCAGAAGGAGTTTGGGCACGTTTCGGAGCCCGGCGCGTTGGAGGTGCAGGAGGATACGGAGGTGGGGCGGGAAGCGTATGTCGCGATGTTTGGTCCGACGACGGGCGATCGGGTGAGGCTTGGAGATACATGTCTTTGGATTGAGGTTGAACATGATGAGGTGGGTTATTTCGTGTACTTTTGGGTTGGCGGGCCGGAATTGACGGTTGCGAATGACAGACGGTTTATGGCGATGAAGCTAAGTTCGGTGGAGGCAAGTCCCTCCGTGAGGGTATGGGCCAGGCGACGAACCGCTCCTCGGCGGACACGCTTGACCTCGTCATCACCAACGTGCTTATTATCGATTGGTCAGGCATATACAAGGTCGGTCATTCGACGCATACAAATGTCTGATCATCGCTCAAATGGCAGATTCGCTTCCTCCCAGTCAGACATCGGCGTCAAAAATGGAGTTATTGCGGGAATTGGAAAAGCAGGCAACCCCGACGTTATGGCAAACGTGCACCCAGCGCTCGTGGTCGGCTCATCAACGGAGGTCATTGCAGGAGAGAAACTGATCGTCACTGCTGGCGCGGTTGACGCGCATGTTCATTACATCTGTCCTCAACAGGTCGGCGAGGCGTTGGCTGCTGGTAGGTCATATAAAATACGATAATGAATAGGCGCATACAGACTGAATCTCTCCAAAAAGGAACGACCACTATGATCGGCGGTGGCACTGGCCCCTCCGCTGGCACAAACGCGACGACCTGTACCTCTTCGCCCTTCTATATGCGGCACATGCTCGCCGCGACCGACTCGCTCCCTATGAACTTTGCTTTCACCGGCAAGGGCAACGACTCGGGGATCGATGCCATGGAAGATGTCATCCGCGCGGGCGCAGCTGGCTTGAAGCTGCATGAGGACTGGGGCAGCACGCCTCAGGCAATCCGAACATGTTTGGGAGTTGGGGATAAATGGGACGTCCAAGTGAATATACATACGGATACGTTGAATGAGAGTGGGTTCGTGGAGAGCACGATTGCGGCGTTTGAGGGGAAGACGATTCATACGTACCATACTGAGGGTGCTGGTGAGCATTTTTTCACTCAAGATTCGGCTGAAAGGAAGTGTATTGACGAATAATTACAGGTGGTGGGCATGCGCCGGACATCATCGTCGTTTGTGGCCTGCCCAACGTTCTGCCTTCGTCGACGAACCCGACGCGCCCATTCACGAACAACACGCTCGACGAGCACCTCGACGTGCGTGCCCCGCTTCCCTCATCTTCTTCTAGACGCCACTCATTGCCTCATAGATGCTGATGGTGTGCCACCACCTCGACCGCTCCATCCCGGAAGACATCGCCTTTGCCGAATCCCGCATCCGTAAAGAGACCGTTGCCGCAGAGGACGTTCTGCACGACATCGGCGCCATATCGATGATCTCGTCCGACTCCCAGGCGATGGGCCGCGTCGGCGAGGTGGTTTCGCGCACCTGGCGCACGGCGAGCAAGATGCGCGAATTCAGGGGCCCGTTGGAAGAGCTCGGCGATGTGGCGGGTGTCGAGGGGGTGATGGGCGGTGTTGGGAGGGATAATGGACGGGTGAAGCGGTATGTGGCGAAGTACACCATCAACCCGTGAGTTTCTTTGGATTTCTTCGAGGAAAATGCTGACGAGATGCTGGTGTGGTAGAGCTATCAGTCATGGTATATCTCATATGGTTGGGCATGTCGCGGTTGGCACGCTTGCGGATCTCGTCCTGTGGAGGCCGGAGAACTTTGGTGCGAAGCCGGAGATGGTGCTTAAATCGGGCGTCATTGCTTGGGCTCAGGTATGGATTTTTAACTTTGACAGTTCAGCCAATAATAATCTTTCTCAAAAGATGGGTGACGCGAACGCCTCTATCCCGACCGTCCAGCCATCGTATTCTAAGCCGATGTGGGGCGCGCATCCCGGCTCCGCGGCGCTCAACTCCGTCGCATTCGTCTCCCAGCTCTCCATCACCTCTGGAACCATCGCGTCGTACGGTCTCTCCAAGCGTTTTGAGGCGGTCAAGGGGTGCAGGAACATTGGCAAGAAGGACATGAAATGGAACGACAAGATGCCGAAGATGGAAGTCGATCCCGAGATTTATGAAGTGCGGGCGGATGGTGTCCTCATGGATGTGCCACCAGCGGCGAAATTGCCGCTCGGGAGGGCGTACAACTTGTTCTGAGAATACGAGACGAAGGGACGACGGAAAGAATGTCTGGCCACCTGTGCCAGAAAGGAACATTGATTTGATTTCTGGTACAATTGTTCTGTGCTATTACGATGCTGATACTGCGTGTGTAGGATTACAAGACGACGAAAAAGCTTTCAATGTCAAGTTTTTACGTGTTGCAGAACTTCTTCACCTTAACATCCTCAGAGTTGAATCTCATTGGGGACATACCCAGGAGCTGCAGCCTGATGTTCATGTCCTTAATGGCAGTGCGATACCCCTTGAGTGCTGCCTCGAGTTGCGTTTCGCTCTTAAAGACATCAAGAGGTTTCATAGGTGGCATTCCGTGTGTCTTTAGGAAAGGACATTCAACGAGTGTTGGCTGCTTGTGCGCCTCGCTCCCTCGCAACACAAAGCGTCGAAGGTCGTGGTGTTTCCAGTTTGTTCGGTGCGGGCTGATGGAGCATAGATCTGAGGGTGAATCCTTGTGTCAATTACAAGATAGGACCATAGCTCACCCTCCCGTCTTTCGCTGCCACTTCCTCACCTGCTTCAAGATCGCGGCCGTCCACGGCACCAGCGAGACCGCCTCGCCATCAACCTCGCGAATGGGGTTGAGAGGACTAGGGACGAGTGGGACGTGCTTACTCAAGCTTCGCGTCTCATAGTAGTGCTTATTCGCGGCGTACATGTGGAGGGGGAAGAGTTGTGGTGGTGTGGCTTCTTTCCTGAGGTTGGATCGCTTTCGCTTTCTAGTGATCACCTTTTTCTTCTTAGGTGGCGAGTCGATAGGTGTCTGGGGAACCGATTTAGGCCTTGGAGGGGATGTTGGGGCAGTTCTGCGCGTGTGTCCAGCAGGATATTTGTTAAAGGGGACGGGGGGCCCCAAGGCTTGGATTGCCTCTTCGAAGGTCTACTCACAAACGCGAGTGTTAGAGAAAGTTAGGACATCAGCCAAGTGGCCTCACTGTTCTCGACACGTCAATTTCGATACCAGTCGCCCTTTCTGATGGCGAAACAACCTGCTCGTGCTGCGGAAGAAGGGATGGCGCGTCCACTTTCATGGGCGATGGTCAGAAGGAAGCAGTCAGACTGAACCGAGAGACGCTGTAATATATACCTTGAGGCCACAAAATGACCCTGAGAGCCACCCGGCTATCTGATTAGGAAGACAATGGTGTGTTGTTCGCGTTTGGTTGGTGTGGCACACAAGTGACTCGATCGCGACGTGAAATGCCTTTTCTGGAAGGTAGTTGTGTGGTTACAGTGCACATCAGTGATTGGCCCCATTGTTGTGCAATGGCTACGCCATTATAAAATAACCATTATAATGACGCTATGCATACAGTACTAATAACATATTCAGAAAATATCTTGCATCTCGACGTGTCGACGCCTCTGTGTAGCGTCATAGGGTCAAGAACTAGCGTAACAGCAATTACATCATCAGGAAAGACGCGTCGGGATCGTGTTTAGGCTTCTTCATATTGAATTTCCGGACGGCCTCCTTGATTCCATTTCGGTTGATCGACTTTTCTTTCACGGGTGTACTGGCTGGGGTGGAGGGCACCGAGAAGGACTCCAAGGATTCCAGAGAACGGATGCTTGTGTCGTACGCGTCGAAACCTCCCTCCGAAGAGACATCCTGAGGGATCTTTTGATGGCAATACTTCGCGGTGGCACTTCTCTTACATCGGTCCCAGACACCGTCGCTGAACGTGAACACGATTGTTGGACCTCCTGGGAATGGTGCATCGCATCCCTCATCCCCGTTTTCTTCCTCCATATCGTTGTCAGACGAGGATGCATTAGTCCGCTTTGTAGGAGGACTAGGCGAGAGAAGTAGACTCGAGGATGAGGTTGCTGATTTTGTAGACGTCTTCTGAAACGCAGCCTTTCTATCGAACATATCGTCAAAGAAAGACTCTCCGTCATCTTGCACGCCTTTCGTGGACCTGAACGTAAGGCTCTCTTTGCTCCTATAATTAACAACTTTAGATGAGACCACCGAGAGACGATTGTTTAATTTCGCGTACTTGGAGAAAAAATCGCGCATACGAGTCGACTTGCTAACAGAATCTACTCCCGTAATAGAATTCCCCTGGGAGGAGAGCGAATACGACGAGGACGCTGGACTGCTGATGACTGCTGATGACGGCGTTCTCTAATTTCACGGCCGTTAGGCGCATAAGAAGGTAATGACTGTGCATCTCACCGGAGGGAGCAGATTGACACTGTAAGGAGACTTTGTACTCTGTGCACTGCGTGGGACGTCCTCCAAGTTTGGGTTCCTAAAAAAGGGACCACTTTCGAGACCCGCTCTTGTCAAGTCGAGTTGGGGCATCAATCCGGTGTTAATCTTGTGCATGGCATAGAGGGGTGATGTGGGTCTTGGTGGTGGATAGACGGTGGAAGAGCAACGAATTTAGAGCACGGAGCTTTAAATAACTTGCCGGTGTCTGAGCGAGTGGCATACAAAGCCACAGGATTTGCACATTGCCAGTGGCCGCGGCACGGGTAGGCCATAGAGCTTTGACACCTTGACAAACCGTGGTATCGCGTTATTTATGATATAAATTATGAACGTTGAACCGTTGCACGACTGGTGACAATGCATTCGCTTCTTGCCTCGAGCGCCCGTGCACCTATGAGCAGACTCAGCGAGCGCCACAGCATTTTCCCTACTTCGAATGGTGGCAGTAATAGAATGTTCTATAACCAAGTCCGGTACTTATGGGGTATTACAAACAAGTGCAAGGGATGCAAAGACGTTTGCCTGATTCCTGTTGCAGATAGAAAGTAACGCGTTCAAGGGCCTTCAACGACGCATCGATAGCCCGATATGGTTAATGAGCCCCACGTGGATCTCACGTGGCGGTCGAGATCGATCTCCTCGGCTCTCCGAGTTGGCATGCACTGCCAACGAACTACCAACTCCAATGCCTCGGATTCAAAAGAACAGGCCACGAGTAAGTATTGTAGATACAGGAGACTCACCATGCTTCTTTAAGGAGACAGACTGCGGCTGCTGCGCCTCGCCAGATTGCTCGTCCCGTAAGCCAAAGATTCCCAGCGATAGTGCTCAGCCCTTTGGTCTTGCAGTGTAAGAAATTGCTCTATCGTTTTACCTGACAAGTTCCGTTAGGAAAGTACGGTGAAAAGGAACTTGCCGCGATGGCTGTACATGCATCTGATTCAAACAGCCCAGGACCCCTGAAAGTCCATCTGGATGCCTGATCCCGGGAGCCCAATTTTTATCCGGACCAAATTTCCCAAATTTCCGCAATTTTTATCCGGAAATCGTCTGAGGCGTCCAAAATTGCCAATTTTTATCCGGATAGGGTATCAGGCCTCCGGACCGCGAAATTTCCGGTTTTTTTGGTATTTTTACTTCATTTTTCGCCTCGCGCCGCCTTTTGGATGTCTTTTGAAACCCACGCACTCGTTACAACTCTAGGCAGCATGATTGTGGCTTGAGAAACACGGGTCCAACGGCACTATCAGGCAGACAGCACTGAACAACTGTTTTGACATCGCGATCGGTTGTTCTGTGTGGAAAGTGGTTTCGACGGATCCGGATGTCAGCTAGGGTTTTGAGGAAGCTGTCGCAGGAGTAGGTGAGTCCCAGTGGAACTTCTGAGGTACTTTAGAGCATCACCTATTTTTTCCTATCCATGCATCTTTGTCAAACGGTGGCGACGTCGGAGGAAGCACAATGGATTGACCCAAAAAATAAATCATCACATGTATTGTCGAGCGTCGTCTCTATGAATTGTAACTTTTCGAAGACAACGTCATCTGCTCTGTAGTGGAGTGGTTGAAGCGGCTGGGTTGGCCATCATGTTACAAGGTTCGAATCCGGCTGAGGTCCAATTTTTATCCGGACCTGTCTGTGGCTTTGCACGGCTGCCTCGATTTTTATCCGGACAATCGAGGGTGGCATTTTCACCAAAATTTTCTAATTTTTATCCGGACAGTCCTGTGGCCAAAACGCCCAAAATCCCAATTTTTATCCGGAACTGACATAGGGATCTAACAGTACTTTCAGGGGTCCTAACAGCCCTCATAGCCACTGCTATTCATCATACCGATATCCCGGATCGCGACTCCAGATTAAAGGAATAACATTATTGTCGCCGTTATTCCCAGAACTTCACCCTCGACGCTCCGAACAGCACGGAGCGAATCACTCGCCGCCTCGGAGTCCGAGCAATACTCAAAACGATTGGAAGCCGATGGTCATAGAAGCTTGAGGGATTGGGACTCTTTTCACAGGCTGTCTTGGCAAGCATTTGTGGGATAAATAGGTTCTGTGCTCTTCCATGTCAAGATCGCTGATGCCTACCTCGGGTGAGCGACATACGTATTGTGCTCCCCGTTCGTCGAGGTATGAAGGGGTTAATCATCCCGCGGCCAAGCTTTCCGACAACGTTTGATCAAAGTCTTATCACAGTGATCATACCAATCTGAATATCTGAATAAATGGATGTACGTCAACCGCATAGAATCTGTGTCAGGGCTCCAGGCCCCGGGTGCTGGAAAATGCCGCAGGCCAGGAACGGCTGAGTGATATAAAGACCAACCACACGCGACGTCGATCCTCAAGCGCTGGCCGCCACCCCCACCACCGAGACGATATCTCACATTTCCCTTCATGGTAGTTCCAGTGGAACTGTCCCCCGAGAATGAGGAGTTCATTCGTCTCTATAAATTAAATCTCGTTCCCCTCAAGATCGTTGGTAAGTTTTTTCAGCTAAGTGCTCGGGAAGCCGGAGAACTGAGAGCTAGTATGTTTAGTGGCATCGCTAACTTGGGTACTTCATGACTACTGTACGTGTTGGATTTTCTTCGCGCAAAATTTTGGTGGTCCTCATCTTATGGGAGAGCAGTGGTAACAGTCCGGGATGAAGTGAGTTCCTCTTTGCCAATGCTTTGTTCGGGCTAATCGCGAACTTTGTAGGTCCGCTACATATGGGTCAGTATTCCTCCTAGAGCCTCTGGAGTGTTGTAATCCAATATGTTCTCTACGGAAACAGACTCAGAGGCCAGGCTTCGGGAAATTCATGTTCCTTTGGGTGGGTGCCCATCTATCTCTGAAGTCGTGGCGCATCTTGACGAAGACCAGATTCGATATTACACCATCGTCCTGGTCATCTTCGATGCCTTGCAAATACATTCATTCGCTATTCCTGGGGTGCCTAGCAAGACAGTATGCGTCGCCATAGACCCAGTGACGCGTCTGGTGGGCGGCATCAGCCTGTGGTCCGTAGAAATCATCATGCAGCTCCGGATTTATGCGCTCTTCAACCGGTCGAGGAAGGTGTGTTCAGTTCCCCCGTCATCGCCGTGGTTGTTGTTCTCATGGTCCCGGCAACAGGTCGCACTCTTCAATGGTGTTCTCTTCATTTTATCAATAGTGTTTTTCATCTGGATCATGATTATCAATACCATGAATCGCTACAAGATGATCCAGCACGCCATGCACTTTCCTCTTCCTGGCTGCCCTACGATTAACGGCGGGACGCAATGGGCACAGTGGATTCCTGGTAAGTTCAGGGAACCTGGGTGTAATTTGGTAACGAATCAATTTCCTTGACAGCCACCATCTTTGAATTTGTCCTGTTCTCGTTCGTCATCTACAAGGCGATTGTGTCCACGTCGGCTCGGATAAGACTGAACAAGCGGTTGTCGCTTACGGCCATTCTCTTGAGCGAAAACACTGTCTATTTCCTCGTGTAAGTCACTCTGTTCTGAACAGGGCTGGAAAATCTGAATATTTTTCCAGCATCGCTATTTTGTTAATTTTTAACAATTTGATGGTCATTGGAGCGACGAAGATTCCCTGGTTTGGTTTTGGGTTAGTCCTCGACATTATGTGTCCCCTCTCTAACACGCATTTCCCTTCTGTCAGACCCTTCCACGGTGCCGTCGGGATCCTCACTTGCCGGATGTTAATCCATCTCCGCAAGTTCACGCTGACGAATCTGGATGGAACGCTGGAGACGCACGAATATCCCTCCCTCAAGGGTCCGCCAGAGTTCGCAGGGGGTATGTTCGACCTAGGGGAGGATTTGGACGTAGATATCGATGACGATGACGTATCAAGCATCCAGTCGGACGCGACAGAAGAAGGGTCAATTGGCATTCCTCAGGACTTGGAGAGTACTGCTGAGAGCTCGGCTTTACGCTCACAGTCACTGGTGCGTCTTTGTCCTTCAAGCGCCGAAGTTACCTCCCTCATTTTGTTCATTTGAAGGTCGCGATTGGAGAGGCAGGACCGTCTCGAGTTGCTCAAGGGTAGAGCGTCGGCGGATCCTCTCCTGGTCCTACGTTCGCAACTAAGAGACGCCAGCGACGAGGTTTTGCCCTCTTTCGTTCAGCGTTTCGTCGGTTCAATCGCTGATGTCGAGGCGTCCACAACCCATTACAACCGCCCATTCGCCACCGTGGAAACCGGGCGTGCCAAGAAGCGCCCATGAGTCGGCGCTAGGAACATCCGGCTGAATATTACCCTACTATCGCGACGCAGGATCCATTGAATATACCCAAATGAAATGATGATACCCAGCCCCAGGACGCCTTAAGGTGCCCATCCGTTACTTGTGGGATGCCAGGACACAAGGCCAAACTCAATGGAATCCCAGCTTAGCAACTTGTTTTAGCTGTCAGAATGCCATGATGGCTTTGTCACCTTGATAGTGAGTGCCCTCCTGTGCCCTCACAGCCTCGGTGTGCGAAGATTTGACTGTTTGAATGCAAAATTTTAAACGAGGCTGAGAAGTCCTACGAGGAAGCGCCTGGAAGCGCGTCGCTAATGGTGACCGTTGGTTGAGTTGGCGATTCTCTCTCCTCGTCATAAAAGGCACGAGCGGTTATGGATTGCGGGTCCGGAAGACATCCTTCAACTCGATCGGAAGTCTTGGCAATATTTGCGGCTTGCCACGTGCAAATTGGCTGCCATAAGACGGGCACTGGGCGTCACCACCATTACAGCGAAACCTCAACAACAACAAGTAAATAAACGGTACACTCGCTTGTGCCAGAAATATCGCGATGATGCGAGCGCTATGGATTGGCATCCGAGGCTTTGGCTGCTCTAACCAATCAGGGGCTATCTGTCGCCAGACATCCAGCCATGATGTGCAGATTTTCGGGATCTTTCGTTTCTTCAGGCATGGCTGTAAGTGCTGATTACGTCAAATTTCTCATTCCAATTCAGAAAGTAACCAATGCCGCGAGAAGGAAGACTATAAAGATGTCGGGCTAGGAATGAGGTCGTCAAGCGCTGGCCGCCATCATCTTCCAGGAGAAGACACCTCACGATTCCCCTATGGTTGCTCAAGCACCAGCTATTGCGTCGATTTCAAATGAGGAGTACATTCGTCTGTATAAAGGGGGTCTCATTCCACTCAAAGTCTGCCGTGAGTTGCTTCTGAATTTGATACTGCTATTAAATAAGCTAATTCATTGATTCTACTCTCCCCAGTGGCATCTCTAGTTTGGGTGCTTCATGACTACCGTATGTCTTCCTGTTCAAAGCGTCTTCATGCAGTGCTCAAGAAATTCTCTGGATAGTGGTCACGCTTGAGGACGAGGTGAGGGAGATGCTGCGGTTGTCACAATGCTTAATCCTATCCCGCAATAGGTTCGCTACATATGGGTGAGTTTGAACGAGCTGTAGGATGGCTGAGCCTAATTACTGCACTCGCAGCCTCAAAAAAGAAGCTTTGGGCGGTTCATGTTCCTCTGGGTGAGCATCTGTGCATCTCATCATGGTTGCACATTGGGCTAAGAATAGCCTCGTTTCAGATACGGTACTACACTATTGGTCTTGTATGTTTCGACGTTGTCCAGATACATGTATTCGCCATCCCCGGGGTAACAAACAACACGCTGTGGGTCTATCGCTGTGTTCTCGACTTTGACGAGTGAGTTATTTATCGCCAAATTAGATGCGTTGCGGCCGACCCGACCATTCGAATGGTGGGCGGTATTAGCCTCTGGTCAGTGGAAATAATCATGCAGCTGCGAGTGTATGCTCTATATAATCGCTCGAGGAAGGTTAGTCCCTTTGCAGCTTTACGATTCTTGAAAGTTCGCTAACGACGTCTGCGATATCAGGTAGCTGCGTTCAACGGCGTCCTCTTCGCCATTTCTATCGGGCTGTTCTTGTGGATTATGATTGTCAATGCCATGAATCGAGGCAAGCTGATAGCTTCGGCCATTTATCTGCCAATCCCTGGGTGTCCTGCTATTAATGGAGGTACTCAGTGGGCGCAGTGGATACCTGGTACGTCAAATATCAGCAGCCTAGTTTGCTTGATACCTGATTGATAGTAGCTGCTGCCTTCGAATTGGTACTGTTCGGCTTTGTCCTGTGCAAGGCGGCCGTCTCAAGTTCGAACTCTCTCGAGTCTGCCAGGCGCGTGTCGCTTCAGGCTGTCCTTCTAGGGGAGAACACGGTATATTTCTTTATGTGCGGCTCTATCGCTCTACGCCTTTCCCATAAAATAACTCTTTCCTTGACAGAATCGCGAGCGTTCTTATCTTTAACAACCTTATGGTCGTCGTAAGTCTCGTTTGGCATGGTTCAATGGATCCTCCCCGAATTTCATCTCACGGAAACCCCACCTCCAGGGAGCTACAAGAATTCCGTGGTTTGGTCTTGCGTAAGGCCCAGGTTGCTCTCAGTCGCCCTGTATATTCATGCTTGTTTTCAGACCCTTCCACGCAGCAGTCGGGATTGTCACTTGTCGTATGCTGATCCACCTCCGCAAGTTCTCGATTGAGAACCTGGAGGGCAAGTTCGCGTCCTCGAAATTCCCAGAACTGCACACTGGGACGGAAGGAATTTTTGTGAACGAGGACGTATTGCGCCAAAGTTACGCAACGGAAGACACGGACTGTTATACTCCTGGAGACGTTGAGAGCCTGGCCGGGTCGTCAGACATTCACTCCATTTCTACAGTGAATTTCTTGTTCACGGACCATTTAGCGTGATTTTCTCAACCATTTCCCCTATAGGTCGCAGTTGGCGAGCCAGGGCCCTCGCGTCTGGATCACAAGCAAATTCCATGATCGAAGCAGATGAATTATCTCGTGGTTTTTCAGCGCATGGATTGGCCGTGCCATGATATGACACTACACCGCTTGGACCCGTCTCGAGCTCTGCGGGACATGGAGGAGGGATACAAACGCAGAACTAGCAAGACTACCCCGATTTCCGCCACCTCAGCAAGCACTACAGCCTATCGAAGTTGAATCTCCCAACCCCTCGTACGGGTGGTCGGAAACAAAATAAGATGAACAGTGTAGACTAGAGCGTGTGTGGGACGAGAATGAATTTCGTGGTTTGACCAATGTCTCAAGAATGGTCGAGGCGCTCGTCATACCTCTTGCATTTCTAGTGGTCTCTAGACATGCTGGCGCCCATAATCTGCCGCCCAATCGCTCGAGTGATGTATACCCTGGAGAAGGTCAGGGATCAGGGCTATACGGTATTACTGCGATGTTTGATAACTTTCATTTGGATCAGTGCCAACGAGAAAGGAGAAGGAAATGCGAAGAGGTCAAAATCCCTCGAGCTCCTCTTGGTGGTAAAGACACCAGAAATATTTGTTGAGTATGATGGAAGAGCCTTAAGGCTATCAGCTCAGCTTCGCGCGGCTATCCTCCAGATCATACAGGGTTTATAGATACATGCAAAAACAAATACCCTATTTATGCAGGCCTCCTCAATGAAAACGAAGGTACGTGAGGAGGGAGAAATCATGATGCATCACGCAGAAGGTCCAATCTGTAACTCCGTCGTCGCTGCCTTCATCAAACGAGATAAGTTGCCGAAATCACATTCCTGGACAGCAAAGCAGTTCATCCTCTAGTGCCGAAGCGCTCAGCAGCGCTTATCGGAGGACCTAGGTCACGCGAGAGGGTCTCATGGTGCCGCTCCAAATCCGAGTCTGGGAACACATCTGGGTGCGAGAACTCGATGCTGCATACGGAGCTCTCTTGGTCGGAGCTCATGGGAAGCGGGAACGGAGGGACGGCCATGCACCCTGGGCTTCGTTCGTCTTCATCGCAGCAACTCCACATCGTTATTGTCCGTACAACTTGGAATGTTACGTCGTCGGGTGTCCTTGACAGGAACTCGTACGCCTCTTCTTCGAGATGACCTTGCGCCACTCAACATTCAGGATATGAGGTAATGGATGTGAAGTGGAGAATTAACTCACCGGGATGATATGCAAATTCAGCTTCATCAAGATGCGCCGGTGCCAAAGTCAGCTTTCGTGACGGTGTCGACGCGCCTGATAAATTCTTGCAATGGTTCCGCGTCTTGCTTCGCCGTTTCCGATGATGTTTGGCGTTGGTCGGCGTCGTTGGGGGCGAGTCAACGAGCGCTTGGGCATAGGCCACCTCCTTTGTGATTGCACGCTGGAACCGAGGATTGATATCGGCCAACTTGAGGAGGATCGCACGAAGCTTTGTCTCTGAGAGGGCCGCAATTGATGAGCGAAGACCGGATAGCGGTTCTATGTCTTCGTCGTCTGACGTGACCGAGGGTGAGCTTGGAGGATAGGGCGATGGTGAGCTGTAATTCATCTCGGTGAAGGAGTTTCGCGATAGGGAAAGGGGATGGACACCAAGTCGGTTTGGCGGGACGGCGGACGGCATCTTCCCCGAGCGCTCAGCCACGGCGCATCAACCCAACCAAGTCAGGACGTGAGACGAGAATCGATGGAGTGGCACCAAGGTGGGTACTGAAGGGAGTGGATAGCACACGACGCTGGATTGAGGGCGTTGAAAAGGATCAAAATTGGCAGGGACATGTCTCTTTTATTGTTTTGCTGTCTCAGAGAAAGCAGTGAATGGGATCTGATGCATCGAGACGCCCGACACGAGGTTAGGCCCTATTGGTTCTGCCAAGCCAATAAACGAGCAAGTACCAGATCGGAGATGAAGACATTCAAGGCGGTGTAACAATAAGAGAGGGACATAAGAATGGAGGGTCAACAGGTTAAATTGTTCGTTGAAAGAAAGTCTTGATTCACAGATAGCCGTCAACAAGGTAGTGAACATCAAAGCCGACATAGGACGCACGCAAGATGATGAGACCGTTGGCCTATTCTTCGACTCGTTTCCTCTTCCTAGAAACAGCGGGCCTGTGTTCTCCATGCACACAGCCCTCAGCTCTGCCGCTTTCATCACAACAGCTCCAAGTGAAATTTTCTGGATACTGTCTTCGATTCTCCGCAGTGTCTTTCGGGCCGTGACAGTCGTCATCCCAGTCCTCGAATGCTTCTTCTACGAGGTCGAGTTCTCCTAAAAGTATCAGGGGATCCAGTCAGAGGTTCCTTGTCCAGCTGTCCAGCCGGCATACCTGGGTGGAAGATGCACTCGGCATCCTCCCGAACCGTGTTGATGTCGTATTCTTCATCACAATTCGCGCACGTCTCCCAACGTGGCACGACATCTTGAGTTCCTCGCTTGAGAGTCACCAGCTCGCGGGTTAGTGCAGCCTCTATTGTGACGTCGGCTTCAACAAGGATCTTCAATAGCCGACGGAGGCGCGTCTCGGAAACCGTGGCAATCGCTGTTTGCAATTGCGCACGCGTTTCTTCGTTCAGAGTGATCTCTATCTCCGAACCTTCGGAGGCGTGCTCAGACTCGAGGTCCTCCTCCTCTGGATTGTGTTCATCGCCCGAGTCCGAAAGGCCTGTTAGGTCAATGACTTCGACGTTTGGCGGAACTTCGATGTTTTCAGGCTTTTCGGTCATGACCTGAACGATATAAAAAAAGTAAGCCGAAATATACGGCCTACATTTTCACGACGGAAGGAGATGAAGATCGTTGAAAAAAGCCACTCACCGCTATAATTATTTTGTTCCACAGGAAGGTAAGGTACCAGACATGGGTGTTGATCCTATGCAAGGCGGTTTGGCGGCCGCCCACAGTCCAAACAATTCCGACCCACATGACCGCGGGTTTTGTTAGCCCCTAACAGGTAGCCTCACAAATTTCTATCTTCCACTAACATCTTTCTTTCTTGAGAACGCTTTGCTTTAATCCTTAAAATGAAGAAGAACGCTTGGTTTTGTTTGTGATCATGCCCACTCTGTGCATTCGCAATGTCAATACGCCAGCGCCGCCTGGTCAGTGGTTACGTTGAGGTTGTGAGTCGACTCAAAGAAAGCCTTATGAATTGTATTATATATTATAGTGCTGTGGAACTGTGAATTATTAACAATCACATTCAGGGTGTTGGCTTGCGCTCCATGCTTGCGCTTGATGATGATTAAATGTGAACCGCGACGCGACGCGCCGAATGTCACGTGATGGCGTACTATTCCTCAGATCAAACGTTGAACGTTGAAGTAGCATGCAAGTAGTATGCTTCCAACGGTGTGCCAGCTTCAACAACAGCGTCATCGCTGCTTTGAAGTGTGAATGCCTTTTTTTTCCGCATTATGGGCACCTCGTTATGCAAACAGCGGACTTGATGGGCTTTCGGCCGTCGGAGCTCTCACCTAAAGAAGATGTAGGAGCAGATGATTCAGAGGCTCCGCCGGATCAACTTCATCAAGCACACCTCTTATATTCTTTCTTTCTGTGGCCTTCCAGTGCTTCCACGGTACGTTTTCATTTCCTGCTACCCTGATATCTCTTAGGTTTTCGATAGAGGCCGCTGTCAGAACAGGCGGCCCGATAGGAACTTCGAAGGTCTTCGCAATCTCATGCAAAGTCAAACCTGCACACATTATCGCACTAGAAGGGCAAGATCGCGCTGAGTTTGAGGTACGAGTGATACTTCACGCGCCGCCGCCTTTACGAGATATCATTGTAATACTGCACACGAACGTTGGTGTGTTCTTGATAGCCGCCACCTCCCAGTACTTAAAACGCCAACTTTCAAACACGCCCACTCTCAAGACGACCACTATGACCACCGATTCGAGTCACAGAGTCGACGAAGAAACCCCCTTGCTTCACGACGTCAGGCCACGACCATCCCCCAAGCGGACCCCGCTACCGAAGCTACAGATTGCGATCGTCTTACTCCTCCAGATCTGCGAGCCTATTACTAGTCAATCCATATTCCCCTACATCAACCAGGTGAATATTTCGCTTGTCTACTCTCGCCTTGAAGTTTTTGATGTGCTTGTCACCGATAGCTCATCAGCGAACTTGACATAACTGGCGGAGATGAGCGCAAGGTTGGATACTATGCTGGTCTGATAGTAAGCCACGCTGCCCTCGCTTGCCCATGGATTAGTGGTTGAGACTTTAACTACAGGAATCCCTCTTCTTCGCCACAGAAGCGTTGACTGTTCTTCAATGGAGCCGGGCGTCTGACCACGTCGGACGCAAACCCGTCCTTCTCATTGGCCTTTTTGGTATCGTGTTATCTATGCTGTTCTTCGGACTTTCTCGTACTTTCTGGGGCTTGGTCATAAGGTAAGAATGTCTCTATTATTATCTAGGTGAATGCTCAATCTCCACCTGCAGCCGCTGTCTGACCGGACTGCTAAACGGAAATATTGGTACGCCGGAATTTATCACTGGTTTTACTTCGCTTACCCTACACTTCGGTAGGGGTCATGAAGAGTGTCATGGGCGAACTCACAGATCCCACAAATAGAGCAGAAGGCTTTTCGCTGATGCCTGTGGTGTGGGGTTTTGGAGCGACGATGGGGTATGTCATTCATGCATCATGTGCAGGAGTAAACCTTCAATAGGCTAATGCGGGCCAAGGCCTCTACTGGGAGGTTCATTGTCAAAACCACATAAACGCTTCCCGAAGCATTTCGGTGGCGCTTTCTGGAAGAACTACCCTTACTTTCTCCCTTGTCTCGTAACATCAAGTTATGTTCTATTCTCCTTTATGATCACTCTGGTCTTCTTCAAAGAAGTACGTTTTTCATTTACCCCTGATCTGTACTCATCTCACATCTCTTTGTATCGGCAGACCGTACCGAAAAGGCATGCAGATAAACAAGACAACTCTGAGGCTATTGCCGCACACGACGGAAAGACTTCGCACCAACATGACGAACCTCTTCCTCTGCGTGGACTTTTCGTCTATCCAGTCGTACTCTCCGTCTCCAATTACGTCGTCCTTGCTTTCCTGAACATCGCCCTATGCGCCTTGCTTCCTCTCTTCCTCGCCATGCCCCTCGACATCGGAGGGCTCGACTTTGATCCACCGAAAATTGGCTACATCATGGGATCGTACGGCGCAGGAAGTGCGATTTTCCAAGCCTTTTATTTTGCACGCATCGTGCGGTACTTTGGCGAGAGGACAGTGTATATTATGGCTATTTCCACTATGGTCCCGGTCTTCCTATCGTTTCCGATCATTAACATGCTTGCGGTGGCATATGGACAGCAGTCGATCCAAGTATGGGCCGTCATAGTTGTCCTTCTTGCGTTGTTGGCATTCATGGACATGGCCTATGGTGTGTTCGTGCATTTGACTTCATTGAGATATTGGCTGACCGTCTTGCCTGGCGATGAAGGGACCATTTTCATGTTCATCACGTCCTCAGCGCCTAACAAGCGTTCCCTAGGGGCAACGAATGGTCTTTCTCAAACAATCGTTTCAATTGCAAGAGCGATAGGTCCAGCCCTGTCGACCTCGCTGTTCTCATTTTCTGTTCAGAAGGATATCTTCGGCGGCTATGGCGTATATGCGCTGTTTGCGGTCTTATCCGTCTTCGCAGTATTTTTGGCCACCCGGCTGCCTTCTAGGGTTTGGGATCATCAGCCAGAAGCCGATTGAAGACGGTCGATGGTTGGGCGTATGTCGTCCGTTGGCCATTCGTTTTGAGCGACGTGGTTGATCTCTGATGATGGTTTGGATTGGGTGTCCGTTGTGGAATGGTTTTGCTCCCATCTATTCTTCGGAACGTTGTTCATCTTTGCTGATAGAATGCTATGAAGTATCTTTGGATGCTTTCTCGGTGGGCTCCTCGTTAAGAAAACTCAGTCCCTCAAGATACCGTTCAGTATGCTGCTTGAACACCAATTGACCAGACGAAATGCCTGAAAAGGCAGCCGCGAATATTGGTTTGTGGCGCTCCTGGCCACGCAAGAGACGTATCACGTCAACTCCAATGGCCTTCGCTATCGACAATGCTTATAGCCTATAGTGTGTTCAGCTGTCATCGTCCTGAAATATCCAGAGGCCACTTCTTGCACTAATGACTGACACCTCAACGGCTTCACATGTCTGGAACTATGAAGAACCCGAACCTGATGAAGATAACACAAAGGGTCCGGCCTACACCGATATCAAGGCATACGGATGATCCAACCCGATCGTATAAAACCCCTGGATGTGGTTGAGTATCTTGTCGTGCCTTCACTACACCCTACTCTACTTACTCTTCCTGTAGATCACTTCTTTCTGGGATGAACGGCGTCGCTGACATCCATAGAGAGGAGCAATCTCCCTTTCTTAAGTCGAAACCAAGGCGCACGCCGCTTCCAAAATCCCAGATTGTTATAGTCTTGCTCATGCAGATCGTCGAACCTCTCTGCAGTCAATCGATCTATCCATACGTCAACGAGGTACTGCTCCTTTTCTTTTGTCCGTTCCTAGACAGACTTCCAGCGTTGCTTGTTTTGTGATAGCTTGTAGGCAGCCTCGACATCGTCGGAGGCGACAAGAGCAAGGTGGGATATTATGCCGGTTTGATCGTTGAGTGTTCCTCCTTTATGTATGTGAACCTTCATGCATAAAACTGATAGCTCGTCCGTAGGAATCCTTATTTTATGCAACTGAGGCTTTGACCGTCTTCCAATGGAGTCGAGCATCAGATCATGTCGGTCGAAAGCCTGTTCTTATGCTAGGGATGATCGGAACGATGTTGTCAATGCTGCTGTTCGGCCTCTCCCGCACTCTCGTCACTTTGATTCTCAGGTGTGTCCTGCTAATGACCCCCAAGGCAGGTTATCGATATGTCAACGTACCTCTTGATGCAGTCGGGCGTTTTGCGGCGTGTTGAACGGAAACATTGGTAGGTTTGTTCGTTTGCATCGCTCGTTTCGTGAGACCGAGTGTTACTTAGGTGTCATGAAGAGTGCTCTGGGCGAATTGACCGACACCACCAACCGTGCGGAAGCTTTTGCCCTGATGCCTGCGGTGTGGGCCTTTGGTGCCACCATGGGGTATGAATTAATCTTCCATGTCCACCGTGGCTTAGTTTGAAGATTGCTTGTATAGGCCTCTGCTTGGAGGATTGCTAGCACGGCCTGCCGACCGTTTCCCTGTCGCCTTTGCGAGCGATTTCTGGAAGAAGTTCCCGTATTTTCTTCCCTGCGCTGCGACGGCCGGCTATGTCTTCGCGGTGTTATTGATCACGGGACTCTTTTTCGAAGAGGTAAGCTGAAGCAAACGCACGAAAACAACTTTTCCTTACTCTTCTTTCAGACGGTGCAGTATGTAAAGCCACTGCAGGGCGGAAAGGCATCTTCGTGTTCTCCGTCTTCCTCGTCCTCATCCTACAAACTACTCGCCATCAGCCCCGATGGGGAACTCGATCCAGACGAACGGCCAGTTTCGTTCCGCGGTCTCTTCACTTTCGCTGTCATCGTTTCTATAGCAAATTACGCCGCCCTTGGCTTCCTCAGTATTTCTATCAACGCCCTCCTCCCCCTGTTCTTACACACGCCGATCGAGCTTGGAGGTCTCAACCTCGATCCGGCACGAATTGGTTATATCATGGGATTGTACGGCGCAGGCATGGGGCTCTTTCAGATGTTGTTCTTTGCGAAGATTGTCAGGCGCTGGGGCACGCGTCGCGTGTTCATCCTGTCGATGGCGACGTTCGTGCCCGTGTTCATGCTCTTCCCGGTCATCAGTTTGATCGCGAAGAGGCGGAGCCTTAGCTGGGGTCTGTGGGTCGTTGTAGGGCTCATTCTCTTTTTGCTGTTTATAATGGACACAGCTTTCGGTTTGTTGTTTCATCGTGCTCGGTGTATTTATTCGCTGAAATTCCTTCTGCAGGTTGCATCTTTATGTATGTGACGGAGTCAGCGCCAAATCGTCGCTCGCTTGGTGCCACCAACGGCCTCGCGCAAACGACCGTTTCTTCTGCGCGCGCAGTAGGACCGGCACTCGCAACCTCTCTTTTCTCATTCTCAGTTCAGACGAATTTTTTGAATGGTTACGGAGTCTACGCCGTTTTAGCTATCTTCTCTTGTGGAGCTGTCTATCTCGGAACATTACTTCCTCACCGGGTCTGGGGCATACAGGTTGGTTCAGAAGATGTATCCGGGGGGGAATACTAGCTCCAAGGTGAATAGAACGGGTTACAAGTGTATGTTGGTCCAAATTTCGGGAACAGATGGAGACGTTGGCGACGCTGATCTTCGACAGGCAATTCCCAGTGCCTCTTCATGCGAGTTCCGTGAGGTGACATAGGTTCGGAGAGTCAACTTAACAGAGAATTTTGCGTCCGCAGCCGCAGTGAATGCAGTGCAAAGCCAGTGCTTCCGTGGGGCGTGGGAACAGACTAACTTAGGGGATGACATCAGCGTAGTATAGCCTTTCGTGTGCTCCAAACCTTCATCATCTTACGCGTCGATACCCAATAGACAGCTCCCTCACGTTCTCCATCCAGTCTTTTCTGTTCCTTCATTTCCTTTTGCCATTTATCTACTCTCTCTTTGAACTCTCCCGCAACCATGTCCGCACTTGTTGGGAAGGCAGGCAAGAAGCTTTTTGAGAACCACCTCGAGCAGTATGCCCCTGCAGATCCATTATACGAGTATTACACCGAGAACGGTAAAGAGAAACGGAGGAAGGTGAGTGTATTTGAGTAATTTCAGATGTGTACTTCGCCTGAACAATCGCTCATTCAGCGCGAACTACCACCAGGCCTTTCAAAGCGCGACCAAGCAATCCTCAGGTCTGTCAAGAAACGTGCACACTACCTCGACAAGGGCTTCCATATCTGCGGCATGCGTTTCGGGTGGACCTTCTTTATCTCCCTTATTCCTATCGTCGGCGACGTCGTAGATGCATCCCTAAACTACCTGCTCGTCGTTCGGAAAGCCCGTAAAGCCGACATTCCTAGCTGGCTCCTCCGGCGCATGCTGTTCAACAACGCGATCTCAGCGGCTGTCAGCATCATTCCTATCGCTGGTGACCTCGTGCTGGCGATGTACAAAGCCAATTCGCGTAACGCGGCTCTTCTAGAGGAGTTCCTTCGTATCCGGGGCGACGAGTTCCTCAAACGCGGCGGGGTCGTCGAGGACCCGAAGGCGAAGAAGGGGATGGTGAAATCGAAGAAGGCGGGGAAGGCTCAGATAAGCGACGCTGACGCCGAGCAGGTCAAGCCAGGCGCTGGTATGACGCCGATTGAGGTGAAAAATGCCGTCGATCCCCCTGAAGCTAAAAATAGCACGGGTGGGGCTGCTGCAGCGTCGGCTTCGAGCTCGAGCTCGAAGAAGAAAGGATCAAGCTCTGGATCGTCGGGTTCTGGATTCAATTTATTTGGATCGCGGTTGAAGAGGACTGCCGCTTCCCCCGCTTCCCCTGCCCACAAAGGTAGGTTTGTGGAGAACGTGGATTCGGCTGGCTCCAAGTAACAAAGGGAGAGCTGAACGAGTAGTACACGCGGCATCGAAGTTAGTTCTGGACATCATCTACTGATGCACGTCTTTGCTACCTACCATTGACGATCTCTCTATTCACAAGATCCTAGTGTTTTCTCCTGCTAACTAATTTTCGCGTTCAGCCTATTTCCCACTGCGACTGTACTTGTAATGACGAACCGTAATGTACTCCTGCATCTTCTGCGCTGTATTATTTGTCAAGTAATATTAGATTTCTTTAGAGTATAGCCCATTGTCTGGGCCTCTGTATGGTGTTCATTGTGCTTCAGGTGTCTTCGAGTTGCACACGCGAAGCTTTGGCTTCGTGGATTGGCAGTAGTCGGGAGCCGGCCCGGATTCGATCTGTGTGAACTTTCTCAGGTGTAGATAGCTTACATCATTCGCTCTCTTTGTTCTTTCTCTCAACCAGCGACGTGTTGGCGACTCTGCTGCTCTACATGTACTCAGCGTTGCTTTCATCGTCGCTCAGCCGCGTCCTCCTCTTCATCATCGATATCACACCAGCGCACGCGGGGTTCTTCCTTTGAGGAATCCTTCCTCCTTCGCGCTGCGTCTTCTGAAGACTGCGTGCTGGGATTGATGGCAGCGTCCGCGACATAGTGCCACCCTTGGCGAGAGGATTCGAGGCTTGCCTTGTCTTCCAACGCCCGGGCTCCTCCAGCGAGCTTCCGATACGTTCTTGTCACTGCTGACTGGATGTATGCGGCGCATATAGTCAGCACCACCTCGCCTGGGCGTACGGCGTGCATGTCAACTGCGTGCATTGTAGCAATACGTGCAATCTCGAGTACAGATTTTCCTGGCTCGGGTAGCGACCGTACGTGCACCCTACGCCCAAACTCGCATGCCCATTGCGCAAGATTGGGCGCCCTCCGTCCGTCCGACTCTCTCTCTGCGCGGGCGCATTGATGATCGCGGACGGGATCTTGTTGCGTGGGCTGTTGGGATTCCGATCCCTATCCCTAGGTGATTTAGGGATCCCGATTGTCAGGGCTAAGGTGCTGTCAGAATACTGACTCGCCTTCGGCATCGCTAGACAGTTTGCCCCTCCAAGGCAGCTGGTAGGTGCTGTTAGCCCGCAATGACATGCGAGCATGCAACAGGGGGATCCTCGTGGCTCTCCAAAGCCCAGGAAATCTCCTCTGTGAGTGGTGTTGATGGGGGTGACATCGCAGTCGCAAACGGACCTCGTGCGTTTGGGGATACATGGGTGGATTGGTTGGGTGCGGCTGGAATGCCGTTGAATGCATTCAAATTTTTTGATTCTTTTGGCTCCTTGTTGAGCTCCTCTTCCCATGATGGTTAAGCTTTGGAGGATCATCAATCATTAATCATCAGTTGTGAGTTCTTCTGTCTGTCCCCTCTCTGTTGATTGTGTTGCACCCAATCCCGTAATTCTCTCCAGTGTGACCCCAATGCTGAAGACTGTTATGTATTCAGTTCTGTCCCTTCTGTTGCACTTGTTGCAAGAACCAAATTGAGCACATGAGTTGCTCCATTGCACCATAAGTCTGATGGGTGCGTAATTGGCAGATATCTTCGAAACCCATCCTCGAGTTCCTTAATGTGAAGCAGCCTATCCAAGCCACAAGGAACGGGAATAGGTTGACGCATCGTGCACTTGAGTGCGGAGTTCAATCGGTGTATATTCTTTTCCTCATCTTTTCGGACTCATATTAGTGTAATTTGCACATTCAATGCATTTGAATCCAGATTCAGAACAACATAGTATCTGTGATTTGTCACTAGTCTGAACAGACTGCGATTTATCTAATCCACAAAACGACGGCAGCTCGCACCGAGCAACCCTCCTCCCCCTTCATATTCAGTCTTAGCTAGTGAATAGCCCGGCCGCGCCCCACCCCAGCCCCCAACCGCCCCCGACGCCCCCCCCAAACATTTACGACACAACCCGAGTCCCAATTTCGCCATTGCCATTTTGTTGTGATGTACATCAGTGTTTCGAAAACATCATTTGCCAGCACCTTTTTGCCTCGCTCGCAAGTATTTCTCGCGCAGCTGTCCAGCGAGCGACACTCGCTGCCGTCCATGAAGCCCTCGTCACACACCAATCGACGACATCACATGTAACCGCGTCATGTACCTTTCCGGGCCACAAGACATGAGACGAGATTTTCGGAGGTGAGCGAACCTGACGCGAAGCGAACCCCTGCGGATGGCGTCCTGAATATACAGGGACAACGCGTCACCATTCAACGAAATGTGCGCATAGAACACAACAAATAATTCAAATATGTACCCACCAAATTGTACTTGGCGAATATAACTAAATAGAGCAGAAGGCAAGATAGCTTGAGGTCAAGTTCATAGACCAACGCGACGACGTCAAAGATGAGCCCGGTTTGTAGGCTACAAGGGGCTTATGTTTTGTATCCCATTTGGAGAGACGTCGGTAATCGTGTTCAAGGACAGTAATGCCTCGATCCCAGAGCCCCTTGAAGTCATATTTCCTACCCACTCGGAGCATCGGCGCGACGACGGGGAAGGAGATCGATTCCCTATAGTCCGTACCTGACCAACACGGAAAAGAGTCAGCGCTTCAGCTTCAGACACCCAGCAAAGGAGAAGTACGCGACGCACTTTAGAGATTCATAAAGCACGTCCAGCAAGATTCCAATACCTCCGCCGAGTCCTGCAAGAACACGAGTAGGCAGCCTCCACCAGAGATTCACCAGCTCCGGGTTCGCACCACTCCGAGTTCGGCGGTTGGGGCAGAGAGAACATATCGCAGACACGGTCGTTGATGTGTCGAAAGTGAGCGATGCACGCGATACTGGTGTTTTCGGCTGCAGGGCAATATTACCAGAAACCAGTATTGCGTCGAACGCGTCACCGTGATTGATGTGCCGTCTACGAGGACGCGTCTGACACGTCAGTATCGTCATTGTCGGTGGCGTTTCGTTTCGTGAGTCCCTTTTGGCATAGTGTGAGCTGGAGGTTAGAGTGCGAGGTCGGAGAAGAGTCCAGAAGAGCGGAGTCCCGACTGACACCTCGGACGGATCGTGAGAGAAAGATGTGAGAGTAGGGGCGTTCACGATTTCCTTCTTTCCCTCTGTGCGCAGGCTCAGTGAAGGATAACAGAATTTGCTCCGATTGCTGTAAGGATAACCAATGTGCTTTTTCTCCTACTCTTCCTAGCATGTTCTGAAGCTCAGAACGCTTGCTTCGGACACACATGATCGAGGCTTTCAAGAAAACATTGTTGTTTGAGCTAAATTGGAGCCCTTCGTGACTGCAGGCTTATTTCCGGCTGTTAGTGCCTGGTATCGCTGTAATCCGGTCAGGATGTAGCCCTGACACGGCGGACATTTAAATGTCACGTGATGATCTGGACTTGGTCTGTCAAGTGGCTGACAGTGACACCGACACCTAGTGCCTGTTCCAGTACCGTTTCGCATGTCCGCTGTTCATTGCCATGGGCGCGTTCGTTTCCGGCTTGCGTCCGATTCAGCTAACCTCAAATTTGATATAAAACACAGCTACGGCTGAGCATCATTGTTGCTCCAACTGAGGTCCTTTTGTCATGACCTTGGTGTAAATCAATGTTATTTCTGACGCGCCCTCTTTCGTGATTGCTCGTATAAGCAAGTAGGTCAAAGCTGGGTCAGGTTCGAGCATTTCCTCTTCTACGCCGAACCCCCGATCTACTTCTCGTGTCCGCATTCGCGTTTAGCTGAACCGATTGAAATTGAACAACGTGACATAATGTCAGCAGTACTGGACAGGTTACTGGCGTGTGCACTGGCATGTCACTGGTCAGCTCCACTTGACAGACCCGAAGTCAGGTCAACACTTTGACATTTAAATGTCCCGCCGTGTGAAGAGTGAGGTATTAGGACTAATTTATCAACCTTGATCTAACCTTGGCGCTCGTCATCGCAACGCGAACCAGTCACCTGTTGAGTGTTTTCCACCAACACGCCCACGTCGCGGCGTCCATTCCTTTTCACAATGCCGCCCAATATCCCCTCTGAGCTCAAGCTCGACCAACCGTTGTATGAGGAAGATATCGGTGATCTCAGCCCATATCTTGTCCTTCCCTCGTCCACCAGCTCGCAAGCTAGCTCAGCAACCGCCAGTAGCTCCTACTCGCCGCGAAATTACACGGAAGAGGAACTCGACTCTGACATCCCACTTAGTAGCAAGGAGTCGCCTGTAACACCCAGAACGGGCTCGTTTAATTTCTATTCACCATCGTCACCGTCCCTCGCCAGGCTCGCGGTGCGACCGCGTCAAGTTTCGCGCTCTCAGACACTCCCGCGCATCTTTCAGACCGAGAAGAGGAGCTCAACCCCGAGGCAAATACAGGCAGAGATTAATGCGCTGGCAGTAGACTCTCCATCAATGGAGAAAATGCACCGATGGATCTTGGGAATTAGTGTTGGTGAGTTCGCGACCAGCATGTTCAACTTCCTGCGGCTGACCATGAGAAGTTGAGTTCGATTTAGACGACGGGCCTGTTGTTGAGGGCGTTTATCCGCCGCTGGCCCTCTCCCCAGCAGAGACGGAGACCCTGTGGGTCCGAAATTTGTCTCGTCGCGCATGTTGCTTATGTCACTATCCCAGTGCATTTTGTGCATTTCCTGACTCTATGCAATTCGACCAAGGCTCACAAACTCACTCATTTCGGATAAGAGAGCAGTCTCAGTTACGGCCTCCCACGAAGGATGGATTTATCTACGGGTTTTCTCATTTTACGCAGAAGAGAGATTCAACGTCGAAGCGAGGTTACCAACAGGTGCGCCAGTTTCGCTACAGCCCAAAACACATTCTGATTGCAGTCCAGCGATCTCTAGTAATTCTAACACAACATCAATATCCGTCGCTCTTCTCCTCTCTTGTCGGTCAATTTGGGCCCCTTTTTGCTGCCCACGGTACGCCAATGTTGGAGGCTGCTTGTCACAACATTGCGACATGGTAAGTTTAGTTCTTTCTGGATTCATGCTCCGTTCTTACAACACGAAGACAGGCCAGATCCGACTCCTGGACAAACACTGGAACTTGGTTTCCTTGGTGCAGTTCTTCACGTGGAAATACCACACTCCATCGACGTTCAACAAGTCACGGAGACCTCGTCCTTTAACGAGAAGTATGACCCGCGGTTACATGTCAGTCCTGCATTTTATCCAGGCTCAATTTTTTTCTGACATTATTAGCAGATTCTTGCCACGACCGCGCCCTTCATACCGCCACCAATACTGCTCTTCGAATCATCCTTGGCAAATTTGTGGTCGATCTGGGAGTGTCTGGTTTTGTGCGAACCTATTTTGGTTTTCGGTACATCACCGGCGCAAACGAGCCAGGCGATCTGGTGGCTTCGTGATCTCCTCCGTCCGGTTCGTCTTGCATCCCGGGCCCAGTGGTACTTTTTTTTTGACCGTCATCTTAGCTACCTCTTTCCGGCGACATCCGACCGTACTTTACGATGCAGGACAGCGACCATTCCCAGCTTGTGAACAAGCTGCGACCGAAGCCCGGTCTCTTGCTAGGCGTAACTAATCCTTTCTTCGAGAAGTCCTGTGTCCATTGGCCGCACGTTTTGAGTTTAGGGCGGCGCATCCCGTGCGTCCTGTAGACTACGATCCCATGAGAGGCGCTGACGGTCTTTTTAGAACATCGAACAACAGTCCACGCCAGAACAGTCCATCGGTTGGAGCACCTGCTGGACCAACACCGGGGTGGAAGACAAAGACACATAAACGATACATCTCCAAAGACCGCGCACTACTCAAGCAACTAGAGATCGCCGTTAGAGGCGATGACAGAGCCAGTATGCCTCTAATCTAGTTATCCTATATATGCGTTCGACTGATCAAACCTGCTATACAGAGATGGATGCTTCGCTGGCTCTTCGACGTCACTTTTGCTCTCGCTCGACACAACTAATCACACCTCTAGCCCGATACCTGAACACTTTGATACCCTCACCAACTGAAGTCAAGCGTGCTCGCGATGCTTCAAGTTATATACCTTCACATGCTTCATCATTCTCTTTGAATGTGCCCTCAACGACCAATTCGTCATCATCTTCCCTCACACGGCCTTCGCCTTCGCTGACGCCCGCGTCGTCGTCCACTCTGTTATCTCCTGAAGTTACATCGCCCTTATCCGCAACGACGCCTACCCAGCGACGTCAAAACCAGTCTACAAACAGTTTTGCCTCGGTCATGAACGCAGGACAAAGTCAGACGCTGCGGCTGAAGTCGTTCAACAATGCCAACTTCTTTGCCTCGCTGAAGACACACGGGAGCATCCTCCCATTTAAGTCCTCTAGCAAGAGGACGGAGTTCTACGAACGGTGGCTGAAGAGCCCTGCTTTCGGAGCTTGGCTCGCACAACAGGAACAAATCGTCCAGAGTGTGCTGAACGACCCCCCGCCGACGCCTGCGAGCGCAGCTGTGACCTCTGGTGGTGGAGAGGGAAGCTGATCTTGATTCGATGTTGCTTTTTTGGTTTCTCTGGATTTGCTTTCATCTCCTTTGTTCTGTTTACAATCTGTTCTTGCTATCACATTCCTGTCATCTTTTATCTAGGGTGCTGGGTGGATATCATATTGATGCTGATCTTTCATGATTTGTTGTTGGGTTTCTGCAATTGTGAACAACTTTCTTTGTCCTTCTTGGTGGTTGACTTCTGATAGAATATCACCGTGATTCTCGATTTCATTGGTTTGAACTCTCCTTTACCACGACCGTTAACGACGATCAGGTTACGGATCTTCCAGATACCTCTCCACCAACAGCATCTCACAAGGTCTTTCACCCTTTCTTCCGAAATCACTCTACAACCTATTTTAGCCATTCGACACAGATATCCGCGTCTACAAGCCCTTCATTAACGCTCGCCAATCCTGTCTGCACGGCCGTATAGGTAGCTATTTTTGCCTTTTTGTCATTCTATAGCACCGAATCCCGCTGATCTGTTGTCCTTGATGAAGGAGCATGGATATTGCCCAGCATCACAAGGCCATGACATGACAGTGAGTGACTTCTCCCTTCTCGGGTATCGGTGGTTCTAATAGTCGACATTCTTGGGAAGTTACAATTATCAAGTCGTTGCTCATTGGCCCGATAGATCACATCCGAATATCGACACTGAGTGATTTCGACTTGAGGTGTCATTTCCAGGTGTTATCCGCGAAACCCGCTGTCGGTGGTAACGCTTATAGGACATCGCTCATGCTGTAAATCAATTCCCTCTCCCTTATCCACCGCCTTTCCCATTTGACTGCGTCGTCTTCTTCATACGTCAACTGGACGAACCGCTCTAAGCCCAGTTCCGGTCCTATCTTTGCACGCTGGTCTTGCAACTTCAACGCGTCTCAGAGAGGAACGTTATACTCTTCTGCTCAAACAATGATTAGTAGTCATACTTCTCGCTGCTTTCCGAGAATCCTTTTCTTATTTGCCAGCTCATTCTTTGTCTCGTTGGTGAAGAGCCAGAGTCAATTTACCAACACTCCATTTTTACCGCTTGTAAGCCTCCATTCCTGATATGCGACGTCTGTGCTCATTAATTTTCGGCAATTAATCAGTCCTTTTTCTTTGACTGGAACCCTCCAGGGCAACCAGTTCGGATACCTACTACCGGTACAAGACCTATTTCACTCCTTGACCGATTTACTTGTTTCTCATGTCGTTTGCAGAGCAGTGTGAAGTTATCCACATTACTTGGGAACGCGGAAATGCGCTTGGGTATGTTGAGCCGTGAGCAGTAGCCAGCAAACTACATACTCAGGTTACTCTCTAGACCGAACCCGCAATCCCCATACTATCTTTTGGTATACACCTCGTGAGTATTTGCTCCGCCATGCGCGTCAATACCGCTAAGGCCGAAGCCAACGTGGACAGGACTTTCACTACTCCCTTCGTCATTCCTGCAGGTGGCAGCACCGGCAGCCTTTCCTTCGTACGCAGAAATTTCTTCGACTCTTTGTTGCAGCCCCCTTGACCTCAAACGCATCAGGACTGGCCTGTTCCTTTCGCTCCAGGGACTCAGGTCTGTTCTTTACCCTTTGAATTTCCGCAATTGCCCTAAGTAACCAGAATTCTTCAATCTAACAGTATCAGATATGCATGGTAATTTCGTTTTGTGTATTTTTGACTTGACTTGACTTCCTAATATACACCTCTTTCCATAGTTTGACAGAGTCGGAAATACGGGAGGATGCCAGGCGACTTACACCGTAATCCCACCAAGGAATATCCCAACTTGTTCCAATGTAACATTTCCTCCTCGACTCAATGTGCAAGCGCAAGATCACACCGGGCTGCTATCACAATATGGCTTCGTCAACCAAGTAAGCTCTGAGATTGTCGCTCTGGTTCGGCGTTAATGCTCACTTCGACAGTGCACGGATATATCCGTTCGACCTCTGAATGGCACACCGCCATATACGTTGACAGTAAGCGTCGTCTTGTACTACATTGAATAAAAATCACAAAATATTTATTCAAGGTTGCCCCAGCACTGCACCCACCGTATAATATCACTTCGGAAAATGTGAAGCCTATCAATTGGACCATCAGTTTATCGTGGGCCACACCGTTCTTTATCAGCCTTACCGACTCAAACGGTGTAATGTGGTCCAATGGCCCTCTACACAGCGGCGGCCCGGGAACTACAACAGCATGCCTGTCGGAAGCCCTGCCTTCCAGGTGCCAACTTTCGCATATCGAATCCAAGCAAATTCTCATTGTTTTTTTTTTAGTTTGTCTGTGAAACCCGCTGTTGCCGTTGGGGCAAGTATCGGGACACTTTTCATGGGCATCCTATTTGGCTTGTTGGTGTCCTTCATCATCCTCGAAAACCGCAAGCGAAAGAGTAAATTGGCAGAACTGAGCGTCGACCCATTTCAAATAACAACATCGGTTCCGTCAGATGCCCGAAGATCCTCAAGCCAAGTCTATGTCGTTCATCGCGACAGTCAAACTGCTCCTGTGACTATATACCACCAAGAGCAGTCACGCGTCGTCGAGTTGCCCCCTAGCTATCGGGACCCACAAGGAGGAATCGACCTGGATTCTAACAGTGCTAGTCATAATGCTACTGTTAGCTATAGTGTAAGATCAATCCCGCTTGGTTTGCAGCGCGCAAGAGACCCTCGACCGATAAATAAGTCGAGCCGTAGATAGTAGCTCGCATGTACCGTAGTGTAAATTTGAGAAGAGGTGTAAGAGTACGATGAAGCTATCTCGCTTGATTGGCCTAAAAAAACTTTGCTGGCGTGAGATGCAACTTGCAAGTATGTAACTCTTGCCATAATCCGCTAGCGCGGCATCTCCATGACTCTATACTCGTTCCTTCCATGAGCATCTGCATTGGAACTTCGAATTTTATCTCAGCGCTAACGATCATAGCGATCTGTGGCTGTACAGTTCCGTCAGTGGCTTGGCGCCGGAGCACTTCAAAAAAAGGAAATAGCCAACTTTTGTAGACTTTTGTGCCACCTATACCGCCGGCGATGAATCCCTGCTCTCAAATGGCTGCCACAGTTTGCCTGTCGACTTCGAATGTGTCCACTTTTCCGAAGAGGATAAGCTGCTATTGACAAGAATACTATGTTGAGGAAGTGCACGCGGCGCATTTCCAGCAAGCGCAGCCTGGGATACATTCCGAGTATCTCAATACAGCGTAATGTCATCCACCATACTTCGCAAGCTATCTAGTTCACTATTGTCAATATCCTTGGGTACCATCAAGGCCAAGTTTCGGATTCGACGAACTTGAAGTCTGGAAATGGTGGACGAAAGGTCGTTTAATCCCCGGCCAGCGAGGATGAGGGTGAGGTTAGTTAATGTGCCCCACTGGACATTCCCAAGAATTGTTTCAACCTCCTCGTTTGAACCGAGTTTTAGAGCACTGAGATACGCAAAACAAACGGATGTTGAGGAGGCGATTTGGTAATTGCCGGTAAGATTGCCTCGAGCTTGCGTATCATCCACGGTGCCCAATTCGACAGAGGAGAGATTAGGACAGGAGTGAAGGATGGTAACAGCCGTTTGAACGGGTATATCACTTGAGGATATGCTCAAGGCACTGAGGTTGTCGAAGGGGACGTTGAGACATTTTCCCATGAGTAGGAATATGTCGCCTTGCCACGAAAGTTCGCGAAGTGACGATGCATTGATAAAATCGACATAATCGCGGCCGGGTGGGTGACTCCCAAGGAGGTGAAACGGTCCCTTATACGCCTTTGCGGGAGAAAAGAAAGCCATGCGTCGGAAAGATTTGATGGGGCAGTAGAGGTCGTCTTCTGAGCCTCTGAGACGGTCGAACAGATCTCGGAGTGTTAGTCGCCCAAGGAGCCCATGTTGATCGCTACTCCAAATAAAGGACAGGGAATTGTCGGCGCGTTGCGAATTGCACTTGATGAATTGTTCGACTTTGAGGTCCAGAGACCCAATAGAGTTGTCTAGCTCGATGGAGAGTGTGGAGGGCGGTTCAGGAAGTGGACGGCCGTGCTCTGAAAAAAGGGGGGTCTCCTCAGAAATAATGCCCAAGGCAGAGTTCGTGCCGCTGGTGCTTCTGACCAAATCCGGAAGAGCCGCGTTGAAGAGAACCGACTCTGCAGGTGGAGAGTTGGGTGTGGGAGGTTGAGACTGAGAAGGAGAGTGGTATTGATACTGGTTTTGTAAGGAAGTTTCTGATCCATTGAGGATGAAACTTGGCATAGAAGTTGTCGGGTATCCCCATGCATCCAGGACACGGACTTGGGGGGAAAGGTCAACGAGTGTCGGTTGTTCGGCAAAAATGAGAGGGCTTGGGGTTTGTGTAATATGCGATGGCGATTCGGTGTCCTGGGGCGGGCGTGCTCGATCTCTTCTCTGGCGGGGCATCCTTGCTACTATCGTGGCGAGCCAGGTCGAGATGCGCGAGCGTACGCTATCCATAAGGGACTTTCATGATAATGAGATCGTTGGACATTCAGACAGTTTTATATCACGACGGTGGGAGCACTGCAGAAGCAGTCTTCGCAGATAGTACTGCAGTGAGTCTTTTGTTACATAACCTCTTCGAGGACTCCTCCTTGTCCTGGAGCTGGTTCTATTGTAGGTATTGCAATCAAATTGTAGTGCCTCCAACAGCACTCAAGTACTTACATCGAGTTCTTGCCGGTTGGCAGTTGCAGCAACAACTGCTGTGATCACAGGCAGGCAAATCATCAAGGAGCAGCAAGCGGGCTTAGCGGACATTGCCACGGAACGGAAGATTTGCGGGTGGGAATGCCTTTCGGCAGTTTCCGTTTCGTTATCAATTTCACTTCCATTCGTACTCTTTTAAGTACGTTCCATCTTTACAAGCCCTCTGTATGCCTGAATCTATCTCAAGAGATTAATTGTACACTGTAGCACCGATAAAATATTTATTGCACGACATACGGAAATTTTAGCATCCACCGCGAGCTTGCAATGGATGGGCGGCTTGTCCGAGTTGTGTGGCTCTGCTACTGATGTACTGCCGCAGGGGCTTATTGTCACTCATTAAAAACCAAGTACAACCGTATTTGGTTCACAAGAAAGACATCCTGCAGCCCCGCGACCTTTGGTCTCAGCCTTTTCCTGTGGATCGATTGCGTAGAGCGCCCCATGCAGTTTTCACTAGGCAGTGTTCCGTTGAAAAACAGGGCGCGGGCGCATTGTATTCCGACCACGATCGAAGTTTTTTGGCTGATCCGGTTGGGGTCCTATCCTTCGCGACGACATCATGGGGAAGAATAATTGGATGGACGTTGCACTACTAATAAGCGCTGGCAGCTGTATAATGTCTATTGAACGTCTACTAGACCTCCCAAATCACTTCTTTTCTGACAAACCAGGGTATAGTTACCGAATTGAAGGTCCCAGAGCTGTGTAAATCGTTCAAGAACAGCTGGGCGACGTATTCGCCGGCTTTTGTCGTGAATGGTCGAAGCGTGTGAACCGGCATGACCGGCACTCTACTCCAATGCGCCTTGAACTTCCTCTAAACTGGACGCTGAACTTGGCTTAGACGACACTAGTGTTCTATTACAACTCTTCAATCCCGATGGCTCCCAGAGAGCCTACTCGCGCGCAACTGTCGTCCAGACTCGCCTACCAACAAAACACTCCAAGCTTTCTCCTGAAGCTTCAAAACCGTATCAATGGCATGCCAGACGAAGAGGGCAACGACGACGACGATGACGAAGAATTTGAATATGTAGGAGGAGGGCGTGAGCCTATTCCAAAACGTCCACGGCCAGCTATCCCAGAGAGACCGCAAGACGATCCCGGGAGTGCAGATGAAGATGACGGAGACGAGAAGCCTCAAGTTGTCGTGCTGAAGGCTGGCAAACATCTGACGGAGAGGGAGGCTGAGAACGTACGCCGCGCAGGTGTGACCAGCCTTGTTCTCGTTTTGTTGGTTTTTGACGCTGCACATTTTGTCTTCCGATCTAGAGAAAGGTCTTCCACCGTTACCACAGCCTGACGCAGAAAAGAAAGGCGCAGACCCGAAACAAGACAAGTCCAAGGACGCGTCGCCCTCTACCTCAAAGTCTACCTCCCAAGGGCTTACATTTTCTTCGTCTTCCAAGGCGGGTCCCAAGTCAAACAAGCGGAAGGCCGTAGGAATGCTGGACGAGATTAAATTTCCAGATACATCGAAGGATAAAACCAAAAATCCATCGAAGAAGCCCAAGAAAGAGAAGAAAACACTTCTTTCATTTGGAGATGACACCTGACCGAGAGACCATGATTTTTGTCATGAGCGAAAGCCATCTTCAGCCTGTTGCTGACACTGTAGGTTCCATCTGTCTGTGTCCGTCCCATTGGCTGATGTCTACAAGTTCTGCAGCCTTTGGGGATCTTGAGAGGCACGGAAGCCTCCTTGCCGATCTTGAGGCAAGCTCTGGGCGTTGGCATCATTTCTTCTGTGCCGAACGTTCGCGCTCACCGCTGTACTCATGGAAGGAACAACGCACACTGGCAATTGTTCAAGCAGGGCTTCTGAGCCAACCGTTCTCCGGGTATCACAGGCGGGGTGTATTAATATTCCATACGATGAATATGCGGTGCCAGATAGCTACTTGTGAGAAGAAAACACGATATGGACGCAGAGCAATATGCAAAAGCAAAGATAGAATTGAAGGCGATAGACTGAGTTGGGGAAAGAAATGAAAGTGAAGATTTCGAATACATATTCTTCCAAAGTCCACCAAATTACTGAAGCTGAAATGGTTCCCCTTAGTCCTTGTCCGTTCTTTGCCTCTTCGCGTCGTGGCTGAATTGACCGCCGCCAGTCCCTCCTCCACCCATGCCCTGGACAAACGCCGGATTGAGATGGCCTTGAGGAAACCCGTCTCGTCCTCTCATCATACCTATAGTCGAGCGGGTGAACAATATGATTCGTGGTTGTATTAACACAGCAATTGACGACGATTTGAAACGACATGCAAGGGAGTTGGAAACGCGAGCGAAGAACATGGCAGATCGAGGAAAGCAGACGTGAGCACAACATGTCAAATCGCAGAGAGGGAGAGGAGGGGGGCAACTATACGTGAAAAGAGATTGCGATGACGGTTCGTTCGTGAGGTAGATTGTGATGAAGGAAGGGGGAAACTGAAGAGAGAGAAGAGGGGAGAAACTAGAAGCTCGTACCCATTCCACCGCCCATCACGCCGCCGCGCCCCATCATACCTCCTCCACGAGGCCCTTGCGGGATCATGCCTCCTCGTCCACGGCCACCCATGAAGCCGCCTCCCATACCCATGCCCATGTTCATTGGCATCCCCATGGCGCCCATTCCCATTCCCATTCCCATGTTGCCCATACCCATACCGCCCATCATGCCGCCGGTCATCATCCCTCCACCGCGGCCCATATTCCCCAGGCCTTGGTTAGCACCGCCACGGAAAGCACCACCACCACGACCTCCACCAAGCGCAGGATTGTTGGCTGCCTGGGGTCGTGTTTCGCGGGGTGGAGGTTCTATAAAATTCATGCGATTAGTTTGAGGCGCTGGCATCCAATGAAGGGCCTCACCTTTTGGTAGCGTTCGGAATGGATTCCCTTGTGATGAACTGGTAAGAGTAGCGGCCGCTCGACGATTTTGGAAGTCGCTAGCAGAATCTGGAGTCAGTATCGGGCGTTGTAAATGCATCAGGACATTTACTTATTGTCGAACCAATCCTTCAGAATCACAGCGCTTTGAGGATCGTGGCATTCAATATACGCGATGCTAAGAACAAATTAACACTCCATTCAGGGCAAACTCAGATATCTTCGACGCACCCTTTGCTCTTGCCATTGACCTTGTGCTCGGAAAAGGTGATGTCCTTGTGGTCAATGTTGACGCCACAGTTGAGCGCGACTTGTCGCAGATCTTCATCCGTTGTCCACTAAGCAGGAGAGGGGGGAACGAAAGATATGATTAGGACGATATGCACAAAAAACAGACGACTGTACGACGGACCCATTGTAAATCTCCAATGTAGAGCGAGTCATAGCCGCCCATGGTTTGCACAGCACTGTTCTGTGCTCCTCCGGCCACAGCCTGCGAGTAGGTGCCGTTCATCTGGTTCGACCCGCCCGGTCCACTTTTCGTTCGTGAGTTGGGATGAGGTAGAGGTTTGTGATCACCCCCATCATCGCGTTGGCGCTTGTCGCCTGTCACCGGCTCAATGTTGGACATATACGACTGTACTTGCTCCTCTCCCTGGCGAAGGTACAGGATAACAGTTCAAAGTGCATATTTGCAAGAACGAGACAGGAAGACGCAGATACAGGCAGAGGTTGTCAGCTAAATACATGCGGGTAGGGACTACAATGCAGAAGCTGCCTACCTCTCCACCGCGATGGTTGTTGTCGTAGTATTCCATATCCTCTCGCTTGACAGACATGTTAGAGGCGATGTTGGCGTCGTGGTATCGTCGTTCCGAAGTTGAGCTGTAACGCAACGTGCTTGAATGCACAGTTCAAAACTTAATGTGTGGAGTTGGGTGTAAAAGTGATTTTTGCTCTGAAAAAGTAAGGACAACAAGACATGGTTGAGTATCGACAACAGTGGAAAAAAGACATGAAGTAGAGCCAAGAAAGACAGATCGTCGCCGCGAGGGATGGGGGTAGAGGTGGATAGAACTACAAGACAGGCGCTTCAGCGAACAATACAGGAAGGACATCTTACATGAACTGGACGTTATGAATACAAGCTCGTTACAGGTTTGAGTTAGACAAATCGTTACAGCGGGACAGTAAGCAGAGTGGAGATGGAGGGAGGTGGTTCCGAAGTCAAGGTACTGAACGAATTTGTCTCCAGCACCGTGACTTTATACTCTGGACAATTGCTTGTCCTTGTTTGTCGCAGTGGCTAAAAATATCCTTGGCACAGCCAGACATCCTGACTCGTCTCTTAACATCTTTCTCATGAAATTACGAAATAGTATCTCAGCAGAGAAGTCCACAGAATGATACATAGTTGGTAAATTACTTCGCTCATCCCCCGCTTTCTCTGTGATGTCCAGAAGATAAATCAGTAACTCATTGGAGACATTGGACAGAAAACCTACCGCAAGATAACGATCTATTTCCCTCTGCAAGACCTCGACCTCGCCCTCGCACCACCTGGATTGTAACAATGATCTTCGTATTTGGTTTTGCGATAAGAACGACGCCAAGTCGTCCGATGTACCAGCTCTAGAGAGCAAGATAGGTACATAAATGAGGAGGCTATTGTACTTTTTTGCCATTGGATCTCCTGTGTCAGACGACTCTAAATAGTGTGTAGAGTCCCTAGAATACGAAAGTGAGATCTGGAATTGCAACAGGCAGAGAAAAAATTACCTCGATTCGCAAAGCAGCCTCAAACATCGAACTGCTGCCTGTGCGTATTTCTCCGGGGTGGCGCAAAACTGAATGGAGCGATTGAGATCCCGGATAAAGTTGCAGAGGAGGAGTGCATATCCCTCCAAAGCTTTCAAATCAGCTTGCGCGACAATCCCAAAGTCCTGTGTAGGTGTTTCTAGCAATAGTAACAGGCCTCTGATGTCGACACCTTCCTGATCGATGCGGTGGATGTGAAAGGGAGCAAAGGGGTCGAGAAAAGCATTGATGCAATTTAACATATGGGTGGCACGACGTCCGTCTTCTGGGATATCATGGTAGAGACTGAAGAGCGATAAGGAGTCGAGCAAAGGAGTATGGGCAACGTAGCCTTTCAGCAGCGTTCGCAGATGATGGTCAAAGCTTGCTTGGTGATGCAACGAAACCTCTTTCACGTCTCGGAGGACCTGGAGAGCACAATCATGTCAATTAACTTTGCAATACGAAGGTGATGCTACCTCGGATTTAGTAATGCACTCGAGGAAGTCGTGTACAAAACGACAAAGCAATATAAGATCGGTTGAAGTCCGGTACTTCGCGTTTCTTCGATTACTGAACCCCTTGTAGACATGGGCCAAATCAAACGCCAAGATATCTTCAACAAGTTGTTTGGAATAAGATGCCTGCCATAGATGCTGAACAAATAGACCGTGATAACGAACGAGGTCGTCGTAAAGAAACTCTATAAATCGAATGCATCAGCGTGGTCTACACGATAGAAAAAAGTCGTCGAACCATCGTCCTCCGATGTAAGTCCTTGCGACGCGAGATGGAGATACCCCCGAGCAAGGGCTGTATGTGCATTCCCCAAATTGACATGGAATTCGTTCGACCTGGTTTCATCCAGTAGAAAGTCGGATAGCGAGGCATGAAGGAGCTGGATGGTGGAATGCTTCGCGCGATCGTAGCTCACAATCGAGGCCATCTTGTTAAGGAGCAGCTGAGTGCGCCCAGGTTGATACTTTAGGAGTCGATCCAGCATGTCCGGTTGGGCATCGTCGCCAATGGCCCGATTGCCTGGTAAAAGGAGAATACTCAGGACCAGGAGGGACGCCTTGATATCGTCGACAGTTGTCAAAACCTGAAAATACAGCTCATCCAGATCGGCGAATGGCGAATGGTTTTTGGGCGGAGGCGCAAGGCCCAGCATAATCTCGAGGCGCTGCATAGGGTGGTAGTCTATCGCTTGGACGTAGCGAACAACCGTCGACGCATATACAAACTGCCCTGACGATTTTTGCACGAGAGTCGTGATGGCCTCGTCAGGTGGCCAGGCTGCGGGAATATATTTCTTCAATGGATGTGTCTGCTTTATTTCGGCAAACTTCTCGCAAAGAAATGTACGGATATCAGCCTGGGCAGCAGAGTCGTCCTGCAAGTCCATTTCTGAGGTGATAGACCGTATTGAAGTATCCTTGAAGCAAAGTTGGATGTGCTTCTCAGGGCGGCTAGTCATGAATATTGTGATCGGGGATGCAGAGTGCTGGAGGGCGGAAACGAGAGCTGTGACGAGATGGGAATGGACTTTGGCATTGTTGCATTCATCTATGCCATCGAGGATAAGCACGAACGGCAGGCGATCATGACAAGAGTCGTGGTGCATTTGGTTGAGCGGTTCGACAATGAGCCTTTCAAATTGAGTTTGAAGAGAACGCTGAACGAGGCCAGGGTCACATTCTATCTTTCGCAGAATTTCTTCTTGAACCCCCTGGACAGCGGATGCCAGCTGATATGCTATCGTAGAAACGAGAAAAGTCGTCTCATTGTGCTTCTGTGTTGTTCTAGAAAAGAAGAAACTTGCGACCGCGAAACCTTGAGCCTGGCAAAGCTCCGCGATGGATTGGGCAATGGCGGACTTCCCGGCTCCAACAGGCCCGTATAACCATAGAATGCGAGATGAGGAACGCGTGGTTTTCATCCAATCCATGATTCTCGCGCGGACCTGGGTGCGAGTGCTAGGATGGCACTTTGGTGGATCGAATCGTGCGAGAGAGTCATGGATTGCGCCGAACACGACACGATCTTGCAAGATCTGCCAACCTTGGACACAATCTCAGTATCCGAAACCGTCTTTCGATTAATAGAAGAGCCTACCGAGGAGGAATGAACTGCCATTGAGGGTAGCGAATGAGCCACCGTTGATCACCACATTGCGAGCTTTGGCGAACATCCGACGGGGTTGACGGTTAGTATCCAACGTCTCTTGGGCTCCGTTCGATCAAGGCTGCATTGAAATGTAGGCTGAAAGGATTTTTTAAAAGAAAAGTCGTGCAGTAGGTCGATGTGAAAGCGCTGCCGAAATTGAGGCTGTTGCTTGTTTGCCGTTGGCAGTGTCGTTGAATAAAATGGTATATAGACATTGGCAGGCCCAATGGTCCTCGATGGCATGAGGAAGCGATTTGAACGGGGAGTATCTTTATCTGACAGTTAGGCGCCACCTTTGGGTCTGGGGAGGATCGAGCGTTGGACACTGGTGACAAAGTGGGTCTCCGACACCAGGTAAACCGCATTCAAGCACTCCCTGGGTCTGGCAAAGCTTTCCATACTTCTACTCCCTCGTCAATGGGCATTATGAATCTAGAAGTGCGAACATGAGATGCAGGACAGGGAAAAATTCGAAGGCACGACAACACTATCAGCCCGAAGCAGACCTTTCCTCCTCTTCCTCAACTCCCTAACACGGCTCAATGTTCCTTGCCGGTTTCGACGTTTCGACGTTCAAGTATTCCACTGGATGGTTCCGAATCCGTTCCGATGCATATTGCTGGGATGGATAGACCATGGAATTAAGGTTCCGGTACTGGGCCGACGCTGTACAAGCAGAATCGGAGCAACCAATGGCTGAATCCGCGGGAGGAGATCTAGGGGACGATCAGTGAAGGCCATCCTACGAAGCGGCAGAGGAAAGTCCGGAAGCTAAGGGTTGTCGCATCAAGATGTTCAAAGACGTTTGCCCCAAGCTTCCATCATCCTCCCGCTTCGAATCCTGTCCCCGTCGCCTTTCGCCACCCCAAGTGTCCAAATTTGCTCACTGAAGTTTTCTCTTGCTGTCATAGCCGACGCAACGGCTTGTCTTCTGACTTGTCTGCGCCGAAATGAAATCCAGTGGTATCATGTTGTAATCCCACTGTACACTATCTGATGTTCTCTTACCGTTTAGCAATGGGAATGGTCGACCGACTGTATGGAGGAAGAGGGACCCAATGTCAGAGTCATCATTAGGTCATTACGTCGCTTACTGATCGTTCCATGATAAATGGGGGTCGAGCGCGCAATCGCGGACCGTCCTTTCACCATTCTCTCCCAGAGTACATACATAACTAAGGACTCCAGCGGGCGATTTTCGCGCCTTGTCGCTCGACTTCCGGTTTCCCGCCTCTGACCCTCGTTTTTCAGTGACGACACTCGACGACCCACACGACCTCTCATGACCGCGACACGCTCAGAAACCCTGAACGAAGAGACCCCTCTGCTCGGCCATGGAAAGAAGCGACCAACCCCGCTTCCGTGGTTCCAGTTCTCTATCGTACTGTTTCTGCAGCTTGCGGAACCGTTAACGTCGCAAGTGATATACCCCTTCGCGCCGCAGGTGAGCTTGAGATTTTACCGAGGACCATTCAGAAGTGACTCATTTTCCGTGTAGCTCATACGCGATCTTGGAATAACGCATGGAAAGGAGAGCCAAGTGGGATATTATGTCGGACTTATGGTGTGTACACCTCTTTTTCAGTTTTCTTTTCCTCAGCCAGTGTCATCTCATTCTAACATTTGTATGACTCCAGCAATCGCTCTTCTTCCTGACTCAAGCCTTTACGGTCCTCCATTGGAGTAGAATATCCGACCGCGTCGGTCGAAAACCAGTAATTCTGACTGGTTTATGTGGTTTATCTCTCTCCATGTATTGCTTTGGTTTGTCGAGAACTTTTTGGGGTCTCGTACTCAGGTGGGTACTTTATGACCTTGACCGTGGTTCTATTGCTAATGCTCTCTTCCTTTCTTAACTCAGCCGAAGCTTGAATGGCGCATTAAGTACGCAAGTCCCTGGGCCGCAGAATTCTCTATCCGGCTAACATTTATCGTCCGTCTTCAGATGGAAATATCGGCGTTATTAAAAGGTTTGCTCAAACGTAATGGATCTGTGGACAATCTCTGAATGTCAATGGCAGCATGATGGCAGAAATGACTGATTCAACAAATATCTCCAAGGTAGGTTTCCCGCACGTAATTGCAGTGTCGACCGGATCTGACGGTTGCCTTAGGCGTATGCTTACATGCCAATCGCGTGGTCCACTGGTGGGACAGTACGGCCGTTCTATCTCTCACCAGTCGATGTACACTCATGACCGTCTTTCCAGCTCGGCCCGATTATTGGAGGAAGCCTTGCTCGACCTGCTGATAGGTTCCCACATCTGTTCGGCCAGAACGACTTTCTGAAGAAATATCCCTACTTCTTGCCATGTGCAGTCCCTGCGACCTTTTCTCTTCTGGCATGGGTCGTTACCTTCCTCTTTCTCAAAGAGACAGTGCCTTCTCCTACCCCCCTCCGCGAATTATTAGGCATCAAGCAGGCAAAGACAGCGCGGACCTTGGACGACGCTGAGGATGCAGCGAAAACCCCGCAAAGCAAGGACGATGTCCCAGAAGCGGAGAAACCACTTCCTCTTCGGTCCCTTCTTACCCCTCAGGTGGTCATTGCTGCAGCTAACTACGCTGCACTGTCGCTCGTGGACATCGCCTTTCGCGCCGTCCAACCTTTGTTCCTCTCGACGCCTATTCATCTCGGAGGCCTCGGACTCCCGCCTCAGACGATAGGGAAGCTGCTATCTATCTTTGGCGTCTTGAACGGCGTGTTCCAGGTGTTTTTCTTTGCGCAAATCCATGACAAATGGGGCTCGAAGAGGGTCTTCTTCTGGGGTCTGGCGTCCGCTGCCCCTGCATTCGCGGCTTTCCCGCTCATCAACCGCCTCGCTGTGCATCAAGGATATAGCACGATTGTCTGGATAGCGGTCGGATTCCAGATCGTCATTTCCATCGCACTGAGTCTGTCATACGGTGCGCACGATCTCATGCTTTGGACGGAAATTGACTCTGAACCTTTGATGGACAGGTGCTATCTTCATTTTCATTTCAGCTGCATCACCCAACCGTGCGTCCTTGGGTGCGACGAACGGGCTGAGCCAGGTGCGTTGCGCGCTTATTGATGCGTGCCATTTACCATTGGCTGACGTTTTCCGTGCTTAGATGACGGTGAGCGTCATGCGGGCCATTGGGCCAGCAGCGGCAAACTCTCTGTTCTCCGTGTCCATAGAAAAGCGATACTTGGGTGGCGACCTTGTGTATTACGCCCTCCTCGCCGTTGTAGGAGTTTCTCTGGTCGTTGCGTCCATGCTTCCCCGACATGTCCGCACGAACTAAGCATGTTGACTGAGCCCAGTTGACGAACAATTAAAATACAACCTATCATGAGCCTTACGCTTGCGATCTAGCATTACTTGCACCTCTATAACCACACCCAATTGTACCTGCAGTAGAGAAGTGAAATGGAGGAAAAGTTATTTGAACAAGAAAGTTGCAGATTGGTTGCTGACTGCCAAGATCGTGTTACCAAACAGCCTCAAATCGGGACTTGTCACAATTAGCGGACCATTGCTGTGGCCACTGCCACGATTGCCGTGTCCACTCATCCCCTTGCTTTCTTGTTTCTTCTTGCTTCTTTCTTGAATACGGTCGGCCAACGCAAAATGACTTCGTTCGCCACCCTCATGGCTCTGGCTGCCAACAACACACGGGAAAGCCAGTTGGCTGTGGAGCATGCTATGCAAGAGCGACGTCGAAAGGAGGCCCTCCAAAAGAAACAGCAAGAAGAGAAAGAGGCGAAGGAAAGGGAGCTGGAGAAGCAACGGCGATTGAAGTTTTTTGAGGAAGAGAGGAAGCGGAAGGAGCGAGCGGAGAAGCTGGAGGCTGAACGCAAGGTCAAGGAGGCGGCACTGCAACGGAGAGAGGAGGAACAACGAAATGCACTTGTCTATGGCCCTAAGAAGGCTGCGAAAATGTCGTCGTCGATTGGCGGCTCTCCCAAGTACCCCAGCCGCGACGGCGCTGCGCGGAAACGGCGGGCTGATGAGTCAGGCGACGACGGACCTCAAGGGATCGTCCTCACCCGCGAGGAGATCCGCGAGCGCAAAGCCCAGGCCGAGATGCGCAGGCAATTCCAGGGCTCCAAGCGGTCGTCTCACACAGGGCACTACACGAAGGTGGGCAAGACGTTGCCTGGAGGTGCTGTGAACATCGTCCTCAACCCAGACACCGCAAGCCCCACGCCTCCTCCGTCAGAGCCACCTGCCAACGGCAAGCCCATCAAGGAGCGGCTGCTGCAAGGCCCAAATGGTTTGTTGAGGCTCAGGACAGAGAAGAGGGACCAGCGGTCTGTCGACGAAGCCCTGACGGACATCCGCATAAAGATGGGCAAGGCCACCCCCAAGGTGCTTTCTGGCGAACAGGCACGCAACTTCCAAGACTGGTTCTCCACTTCAAAGAAGGCATCTCCACCGCCAGCTTCTACATCTACCTCTAATGCTGAATCCTCGACTCGTAAGTGGCTTTCGTCCATCTCGTTTCAATAATCTCATTCTTGCCAGGTAAAGCCACCACACCCGTCCCATCTGTTTCTAAATCGGATTCGTCAATGCAGAAGAAAGCTAGCTCAATCTCACGACCTGCTTCTACGAAGCCAATCCCTTCAACATCCAAGTTTTCCACCGCCACCTCCCGAGCGAGCTCCTCTGAGAAACATGTATCCTCTTCGTCGTCATCGCAGAGTAAATACTCGAAGATCAGCAAATCATCTACTTCTGCGTCCACACAGCGGCCGACTGCACACAAGGCCCAGAGCCGACCTAAGCGACCTCGGTCGCCCAGCCTATCAGATTCGCCGCCGCCGCCGAAAAGACGACACAAAGAGCGTCATGAAGACAACAGCGATAAATCTGATATCCGCAACGCGATTTGGGAAATGTTTGGAAAGAACCGTGACGAGTATGCTACCAGAGATGTTTTCAGCGACGATGAGGATATGGAAGCGGATGCGGATGACTTGGAACGAGAGGAAGCTATAAGGTCGGACAATTTCTTCCTTGGTTCCTCGTGGGTGTTGACACAGCCTGTAGCATGCGCGTCGCGAAGCGAGAAGACATGGCCGCTCTGGAGGAGGAACGCCGTCACGAGGAGGAGAAACGCAGGCGCAAGATGGAAAGGGAACGGGCACTTGCTCGAGATCATTGAGCTGTTTGCCTGTTCTCCTTCTCCTCGGATATCTATGGTCAGATTCCCAAGATCTCCTATACTTCTGTGGACAATATCCTTCTAGCACTTGGCCTGCTACTGGAGCAGTGTGGAACGGTAAAGTTTTTTCTTGATTCTTAACTAGAACGGATGGGATCTCATCTCTCAAGTCTTTTTCTTGCTTGCCCCTTATTCATTCTACATAATTGTAATCATCACCCTCGTCTTTATATGTTCATCTTCTCGGATTGTTCACATTTAACCAACAAATTCCTCTTTTTTTCTTTGCACCTCACGAGCTTCATTCATATCTTTCATGACATCACAAGCATCTTCCTCCTCTTCCTGAACTTATATCAACATCTCTGCAAGTCCTGCTCACAGTTGTGTCTACCATGTTGTTGCTGTCCTGTCCAAATACTCAAATGCTTCACTGTATCCATGTTCTACGGTCTCGCATCATCCCCCATTGTGTAATTGCTCCATTAACCTCTTCAATTGGATGAAGGTAATTCAACAGAAGCGTGTATAATACACTATGTCGATGTGGTGTCTTTGCCCGTCGGCCAGAACAGCCTGCTTATGATTACATCGCAACTTTAGCGAGAATGGGAACTTCAAGCACACAGACATGTGTGTCCTTTCTACCACGGAGCTGGCCGTGAACTCAGCTGGACGATAGCGTGCAAGATGAAAAACCACAAGAAGGCTATCATAATGTAACGGCATCGTCATAGGACTATGCCTTATTTTCCGGCCATCTGTAGGCATGTCTCGACGGGCGCTTAACGACCATGTTAGTGGTTAGGGAAATCGTACATTGTCCCACCGAACCGGAAGTACCGATTTGGATGTCGCTCGCGTCTTCTATTTCTTGTTATGTAGAAACCTGGAAACCATATTGGCACACCGTCTTTGTGGCCAACGACCTTCTCAGCAGTTTTGAAGGGCATTGCGGATATGTACAGGGGAGACAAGATCGAGAAAGCCCGTTTCCGGTTTCAAAATTGATACGTACCCAATCACAGAAAATATAGTCTGTTCCGTCTACTCGTGTCTCTTCCTACTTTCCTTGTACAGAGATAGTCTCTCATCGTCAATGGGGCCATACCATTTACACCCGAATATGAACTCCTTCAGAATGGTTGAACGAGATAAAACCATGCTAGAGAGCAAGCCGTCTGTCGTGTCGCATCTGCCAAGATGCACATCCTGTAGGAGGGGCATGACGACGGGCATGCCACTTCCTTTCTTGCGGAGGAACAACAGGATTGCCGAATCAAACACCTTTCCTTCGAATTTCAACGCGTTGAGAGTCTGGAGCTGTGGGATGACGATGAGGTCCTCTAGCAGACCTTGTTCACTCTTCGAGTCTTGGTAGACGAGCGTCTTTAACTGACACTGCGATCGCCGAAAGAGGATTTCAAGGGTGGTCAAGTGAACGATCGGTTCTTGACAGGACGCGGATGAAATGCGAAGATCACGAAGACATGGAAGGGTGACATGGGATAATGTGAGTGATATCGGTGTCTCTGCCCAGAGGTGAAGAGCATCAAGGTACTCAAAGACGATAGGGGTTGAAGGGATACAGGGCTTCAGTGCGGAATATGCTGAGGGGGATGAAATTGTCGCATGGAAGGAGCGGAGATTGGGGAATAGGTTCATGAGACCAATCATATCTTCAGCGTCGAGGTTCTCGCTGGGTCGCAAGGAGACATGTGTTAACTGTGTGAAAGGCGAATCCTTAAACGATACTTCGCTAAAGGTCCCGTCCCACACCACCGTTCGGAGGGATGCAGAGGAATAGAAGAAAGACCAGATATCGCCGACGTATGTCCTGTACCAACCAGGATTTTTGCGGTCGAAAACGCGAAAATCGTCAGAGATGGCCCCTTGCGCAAGGAAATATACGCTCTGGAGCATATCGCACCGTAGGTTCAGAGGCCTAAGGAGCTTCCAAAGCTCCGGAATGAGGTCGAGGGGCAACATCATGTTCACCTTCTTCCATAAGTGACAGTGCGCAACAAAAGCGGCCAAAATCTGGTACGCTGAAAACGGGTCCCTTGCATGAAGAATAGTGAGGTTCAACGGCTGTCCGGCAGCTCTTTGGAGCCAAAGTTGTGTGAGGAAGACGTGCGATTTGGCTGCGTCCTCGATGTAGATTGTGGACCAGAGATTCGGTAAATTGAGGGCTGCGTTTCTCCAACACGAGCAGACCTGTCCGAGGAGAGTGGGGTCTGTAGCAGAAGTGGCCGATGCCGAGGGCGTTGGTCGAATGACCCTCCTTGAGTGAGTAGAGTCCTGGATAGAGATGGTGAAGATGTCGCAAAGAAGTTCAACGGGAAGTCTGAAGATTGGGCGGGCTAAATTAAATCTTCTGAGGCTCTCAATCTCGCGAGGAATCCTCCTGGCCTGAAGAGAGATATGACCAGACGACAACTTAAGTGCGATGTTTTCAACCTTTTCTGCACAGCGGTCAGCTGTCTACCTTCGGACGACAGAGAGATAGTATCGTACGAGGCAAACGTGTCTCGGGAATCGTTGAGGAAGCAAATTGAGAGGTAGTTGACATCCTCGTGGCCTAAACGCCTCGCGTTAGATTTCAATCTACTCGCCAAAGCACGCGTTGCACCTGCTCGTGGTAAGCGTCCAGCTATCTATCGGTGGTTGAGGTTGGGCCACGGTCGTGTTGAGTAACTTGCTGCAAGGTTTCGACATGTTATACGCAGAAATTACAAGGTAACCAAGCCAGATAAATGTGGACTCTTCTCGTCGTACGTATTTGAGGGTAAGTCGGGGTTCGACAACAAGGCCAAGGAGTGTGTTGAACGCCGGACCGGTGTATCGGGATTTCCCGATTCACTTCCGTCCCGTCCAAACAAAAAGTCGAACAGCAATAATTGTTTAGTTTAGAATTGTATCGTCGTCGCAACTTTCAAAGCAACTCGTCTTCGTCGCCCAAATGGCTGCAGTTTCTTGTGTCTGGGGCCTTGTCTGGGTGATTCGCAACCGTTGCTTGCAACCGCCGACAGACGCTATCCAAGTCTTGAAGGTCTATTCAAGTTGACCTTGCGATCGTATTTCGTTGGTAGGAGTCCACAATAGCTTAGGTGCAAAGCACCCACAGGATGGACGAACAAAAACCACGTCGAAGTAGCTGCGAGCTGTATAAAATGGGGAACGGGAATCGATTTTTGTTTCGACACAACCACAACCCCCGATGGACACCTCGACTTCGTCAACTTACCTCTCTCTACTGCTCAACACGGCGGCTGTAGCTGCGATATCGTCCGGGATATTTGGCTACCCAGGTAGCTGGAATGCCATTTCCCGGTTCATAACCTCTTCGACCCAGGCCGTCTTTGGCGACGTCATTTTGCAAGATCCTGCACCAGCCCAAATCCATGATGCTCACATTTCCCAATCCCCGCCCCCGCCATCACCGCCGCCATACTCTCCCGAGTCCTCGACCGACTTCCCTCCTAGGGAATCGATGCTTTTTATGGAGCCAGAATTGCCCATCGACAATTTCCCCAACCGTGCCCCCAACTCCCTACCAAACAATTTCAACCACATGCCTCTCATCTCTGAGAGGGGTCGTCAACTTCCCGAGTCGCCTTCCACCCTTTTCATCGAGATAGACGACTCGATCGTCTCTTTGGACGGAAAGGTCGAACAGTTCATCAGGCTGAACTCGCACCGCAAGGATCATTCGCTCTCGTTTAGCTGGGGCAGTGACCAGCACGGTCTCTTGGGCCGATTGACCCTTCATGCTCTTTTTGACCGCCTCAATGGTACCGAGGATGATCTTGATTGTCCCATGGAATGTTTCAAGCGAATGACTTTCATATCGCCTGTCGACGCGTACAGAGGGCCCTTCTACCTTTTGGGAGGTCGTAGCCTGACCCACGACTGCGTTAACTTCAGCCGCGCAAGAAGCCTAGAGGAGCTTTTCTGGCACGGCGACGTATACCTGCTCACCACCAGGTCCCTGAATGTTCCTTTCCACAGACTTCACACTCTTCAGATAACCGCCTCCACCATATCCATCGACAACGCGGTTTGTTTACTTCAAGCGTGCCCAACTCTCACTTCCGCTGTATTGGAAACTGTAGACAATTCCGCTGCTAATGAAGCCCACGAGCGCTCCGTCATCAGACCGAATGCCAACTTGGACGCATTCCCAAACTCCCTCCGTGATCTCAAGGTCAGGTCGGAAGAGGATGTGACATCAATTTTGCAAGCTGTATGTTGGCGAAAGGTGGAAAATCTCACACTGGTGGTAGGGAAACGTGGCCTCCAGAATCTCACGGAGTGTCTTTGCGGATATGGCCGCCACCAGCTTATCAAAAACCTCGACCTGACGGTGACTGCACATTTACATCCCAGAGAGCTAAGTAGTCTTCAAGAGCAGTTCTCCAGAAATCTTTATTACAATGGGCTTCCTCTCAGCTGTTGATCGCTTATTCAAAATGTTGTTGTGTTCAATTGCTATTTTAGCGAATCATTGTCATGAAAAATAGTGAATAGAATACGAACTACAATACTAGGATTAACGGTTGTAGGGCTTCCTTATCTAGGGGTCCGAACTCTTCCTTTCGTGGACGTAAATCAACATCCTTCAAGATTCCTCCCCGAAATGATACCATCGTTGACAGCAAACCATCCGTCGTTTCACATGCCTTAAGGCAAAGCGTCTGCAAGATTGGCAGGATGGCAGGGGTTCCATCTGGATATTGTTCAAGGAATAATGAAATCGTCAAATCTGTAACTATCCCAGTACATTCAAGGGCAATTAAGGGTTGGAGTTCCGGGAGTTGGAGACAGGGTCTTAAGCCGTCCGATGCTAACTGTGGGTCGAAGTAGACCAACCTCTCGAGTCGGCATTTCGATCGCTGGAAGAACTCTTGAAGTGAGGGCCCATCCATCAAGGGTCCTGGGCAGCACATGGAAACCAGCCGAAGGTCCTTCAGAGACGGGAGGGCTAAATAGGTGAATATGAAGGAGAGAGGAGTCGTCGCCGAGAGATGAAGGGTATGGAGATGCTCAACGATGAGCGGAGTAGTCGGTAGGGTGGGCAGCTTTATCCACCGATGTAGCGATGGGGGCGAGATGCCGAGGATGTCCAAATGCTGTAATTGGGGGAAGCGGGACATGAATCCGAGGACATCCTCAGCGTCGGGATGTGGGAAACCGTTTAACCATATGATGTTTAACTGAGAATATGGGACCTTATCATGGAGGAACTCGCCGAAGGTCCCAGACCACCCAACGTCACGGAGGGCTGTGGAGGTGTAGAAAAAAGACCATATATCACGGATATAGGGAATTTCCCATCCTTGATGGCTCCTGTGGTGATTCCGCAGCTCAGGAGACGCATGCCCTCTTGAAAATCGGACGGATTCGAGGATATGAACTCCTTGGGAATGCTGAAGGAGATCTCGAAAGTGAGGAATAAGATCAAGAGGTGGTATGATGTCGATTATTTTCCAAAACTGGGACCGCGATACGAAAGCCGACAAAAGGCTGGCATACGATGCTAGGTCGTCGATATCGGAACCCCATAGAGTGATATTTAATGGCTGTTCTGCCGCACGTTCGAGCCAAACCTGTGTTAAATAGATATATGTCTCTCTCGGATTTCGAATGAAAATGGTTGACCAAAGTTTGGGAAGATTGATGGCCACGGCGCGCCAGTGCGAGCACACCTGACCGAGGAGAGTTGGATCCGCGCTTGAGACGCTTGAGACGCGGGGAAAGGAGTGGTCGACTCTCGACCGCGTGGGATCTTTGACGTATACCGTGAAAATGTTGCAGAGTAGCTCAGTGGGAAGCCGGGAGATGGGCTGCATGGCATTGTGATCACGGAGGGTCTGAATGTCGACGGTCGCGCCCTTCATTGGAAGAGAGACGCGAATGGAAGAGAGGGAAAAAGTCACATCCTTAGCGCGTCCTGGAAACAACGATTAAACAATCTGGACCAATTCAGTCTATGGAAGATCTCTACTTACCAAACGAAAATATAGAGGAAGTCAGCGAGGTAAACCCTTGCGAGATGGATGGCATTGACATTATACACGTCTGAAAGATGACACGTTAACCACTATCTTTTCGAGGCAGAATCCCTCAATTACGCACCTATAGCTCGTTCGGAATGACAGTCGGTGCACTGACACCTATCCTGGTGCTCCTGTAGCGTATAAGAAGGGAGGAGAACGGTGGATGAGACGCATTTTATATGCAGCGACTACAAGGTAACCAGGCTGGTCAAAGTTGTCCTTATCCTCGAGTGGTTGTGGTCGTCGAGAACAAAGCCTGGATATAGTCAAGCCGAACGATGCCGTTTCCCACGCGAGTACTCACTAAACAGTTGCTCAAACGATGCAGAACTGGCTCAGTCATTCAACAATTCTCTCGACTTGCACGAAGTTCTGAGGAGAAACCAAAAGTTCACAGTACTCGCACAGGGTTTAGAAGATTTTCAGTGTAGAGTATGCATTACACTGCCGAAACCAGTCGGACAGTCTCAGCACGTATATACATCCCTAAAAACATTACGATACGAGATTAATTGCTATTGACTGTGGATCGCCGAATTGAAGACGCCCATGCAGCACCACTGTAGGCCATCCGTCGAGCGACTGGCTCTGTTGCTACTTTCACCGCACGACGCGCTCCACCAGCTGTGAAGCCGGCAGCGGTCGCGTCATCGCCCGTTGCTGGGGTGGCGGCTGGGGGCGCATCGGATGTCGTAGTCGCAGCGGCGTCGTCACCGCCAGCAGGCTTGTCATCGTTAGCGGGTTTGTCGTCACCACCAGCAGGCTTGTCGTCACCACCGTTCTCCGCGCCTCCAGCGGGAGGCGTCGCAGGGTCGGCGGCACCTGCACCAGCGTCAGGGGTTTGAGTGGGATCGCTGGCGCTTGAGGTGGTCGTGGCAGATGCGGAAGCGCCTCCACCGGCGGGTGGAGCGGGGGCGTCGCCACCAGCTGGGGGAGCGGGTGCATCACCGCCGGCCGGGGGAGCAGGGGTTGCGGCGGGGGTGTCGGCGCTGGTGCTTGTGGTCGCAGTTGCAGCGGGGTCACCACCAGCTGGTACGGCGGGGGCATCACCACCTGGGGGGTGGGTGGCCGTGGCAGCGGGGGCATCAGACGCTGCAAGAGTGGTGGTATGAGATACTGAGATGAGGGTGGTCACATCCGTCGCGTGGGGATTGGCAGGAACGTGGGGGTTGGCGGGAACGTGGGGATTACCAGGAGCGCCGGGAATAACGTGCGGGTAAGCTCCTGCGCCCATGCCGGGATGGATGGGTTGGTGAACGCCGTAAGCGGCAGCGTCAGCGGGAGAGTCATGGACGGTGGTCTTTGTGATCATGAGCGTGCTTTCCTTGACTGTCGTAGCAGGTTCGCGCTTCTCGTAGAAGTCATGGTAGACCCTACGAGGGTAGCGGCGTTGAATAGTTGGCTCCTCGTCACGCTTCTCGACGGGCGGGACAGCGATGTCGAGCGGTTGGCGAGTTTCAATGGCTTCCGTTACAGGAGTGACGTCGCGTTCTGCAACAAAACGAGCCCGGGGGATGGCAACCACCCGAGAACGCTTGCGATGTCCGGATTGCAGATCGACGATGGCAGGCCGAGCGGGCTGCACCGGAATATCAGTGCGGGCGGTAACCTGAGAACCGGCATCGGGAATCCTGAGGAGATAAAAATTAGAATTCAATCCTACTTCAAACAGTGCAGAGAAGACATACCTGATCGGGGCACCAAGGACGGAGGCTGCGTTGAACACCAGGGAGGCGATGAAAAGAGTCGAAGCTGAGGAAATCATCGTGGAACAAACGAAGAATTCGAGGAAGAGTAACTTTGAAGGGACGTCGACCAGCGGAAAGACTCTAGGGGCAACCTGGCACCGAAGAGGGAGTGATGGGAGCACTGCTAGAGAATTCAGGTCGCTGGCCACGTCCTTTTATACATGCAGTCCAGGACCCCGGTCTCCTGGGAGACACCGTAGCGGACCCCCATGTGTCATGAAAATCAATCAATCATTCGGCTGTGTATCCCGCTCCTCCAGGCCAAGGAACGCTCGGAGCCCGATGATTCATGGAGATGGCCTTTCAGGCGTTTCATCAATTCCTGCAGCAAATGAAAAGGAAAAGGAAAAGAAAAGAAAGGCTGACCTTCGCGCTCGAGGTTGAAGAGTCTCGCTGTTAATATTTCCAGGCCTGTTTTCGATCCAAGACGGTGGACACTCAGCAAGCCGATCAATAATGGGCGCTGCCAAACCCTTCCATAGTGTTTCACCCTTGCTTGAAGCAGGCGATGCCGGATGATGAACTTTGGATGAACTGGTTTCAAATATGATGACGGTGATGCGTGCATGATGTCTCCCCAGTCCTAGCTAACCTTCTCAATCGTCTTGCGTTCGCCTCTAGACTGTTCTGGTAGGTCTTCGTCGCCGTCCACAGGTGTCGCGCCATGTGGATTGACGACCTCGGCCACGCGATTAGATCAGTGAAAATTCAGGGCACTTGAAACTATGCATCTCAATTTTCAAAGCATATAGCGCATCGATGTCTAAGAGTGAAGGGTCGAGATTGGCATCAGCAAGTGGCACAAGCAAACTTGAAAGAGCACTCTTGAGAACACTCAAGGAGTTGATCGTGCCGGTGAGAGCGGTGTATCCACAGCGCCGTAACGTTGCGCCGCATTTGGGTAACACCATCCCCGGTTCCACGCAAAAGCCCCACAACGCAGAATGAACATTACCGGACAGTAAGTGGTTGCTTCGGGTTTGAAACGAGACGGTGGTTTATTCTAACAAGAAGGCTACAGAGTCTTAACAAGATACAGAATTACTAAAGGTATATGAAACAAAGAGCGTGAAGAGTCCTAAAAGGCAAATACAGTGAAGAATACACCCTTGGGCTATCAGTGTCGCGTCCTCCAACAAAAAAAACCTTGTCCAAATAACATATTCTAAGTCCAGAACGCTCGGAAACCGCCATGACCTGCATTGTATGCCTCCACAGGGGGCGACAGCGTGCTAGAGAAGACGAAGCGCGGTGAGAGGAGTTCTGCAAGATCGGTGCCTTCCCGAGAGCCGCGTCCAACGCGCTCTCCTGTTTCGATTTCCCGTGCTTCTTCCGCACACAGCGACGGCCGCCTTCGAAAGTATTTGACGTCGTCACAGCCTGCATCTCGTACGTCGATCGAGCAGCCGCTCTTGGGGATCCATTCGTACAGTTCATCGGCGTCGAAGTAGCGCACGTTGGTGGGACGAACCCGCGGACTGAATGCTCCCTGCCATCCACCCTCAGGCTCCCTGTCCCTGATCTCCAGGCTGCTGCCCGAGAGCGCTCCGCGTTTGGACTTGCCGCTCCCGGGGGAGCAAGGCGTGTGCGGTTCGCGGTGGTCCTCCACGCCGCTTGGATAGTCGTACTCCTCGCCCTCTAGGTCTCCACCGGAGAAGAATGTAGCGCTGAGGTCGTCTTCGTTCCAACTGCCAGGCAAACCAATGTTGAGCTCGTTGTAGGGACTGTTGATGACGTCGACATGATCTTCGGATCTATCACCCTGGTATCTCGAGGAGAACTGCAACAGCTTGCGGGCGTAATCTTCGAGTTCTTCGGGGTCGACTGCTTGGGGGTAATCCTCCTCCGGCTTCGGAACGGGAAAAAGTTGAAAATATGGTCGTGCTCGGTGAATGGTAAACATTTCGAGACTGTCGACTGCCATCAGTCTCCCATTCGTGTCAGATATTGTTAGAACACGGCTTACCTCGGGCAGAGTGGCGAATTACGGGTTAACAACACGAAACGGGTTGTAAAAAAAATGGTTCGAATTATTTTTGGGTAGGCGGCAAGATCTTGGGTTCGAACCAAGAAAGGTGGGAGTAGGCTTGGTGTGCGCAACGGGGATGGGGTATAAGAGCTTGCGCGATTGAGCCAAGGAAGGGTCCAGAAGGTGTGTAGGCCCGTCAACCAGAGGGCCGTCAGCGTCAACGCTCAGAGAAGGGAACGAAAAGGAGTGGAAAGGAACTGTGCAGAGTCACTGGGGGGCGTCATCATGCAGAGGCTATACCTTTAAATAAAATCCTAGAGGCCTCGGAAACATTCATCCGCGGATACGCATGAACACATCTATTGGGCCTCGCCCCCGTGAAAGTCTCTCCTAACCTCTGGTCAGCAGGAAACTGTATAGGAGACTCAGGTCCAAGAAGCGAAGTCGACGTCGTACACATGCTGGAGTGCCGCGGATGCTTATGAGCGTCCGCACTGCGCAGCGTCAGCAGAATCCTCGATTTATTGGAGCCGTGCGCGTCAACTGTTCACCGACTTCAATAGGAGTCAATTGGCCTTATGTCCATGGATTGCCAGTCCGTTTAGTGCAGATTGTATGCTGAGTAAATGGTCTGTTGAGTGCGGGAGTGCTGAAATGTGTAGGAACAACACACCTTGCCTTGGAAGGGGGCTTATGGCTGGCCGTTTGTTGCAAACGCGCGTTGTGTAGAATCACAACGATTAAACGCGCAAGAAGGTGATCTACAGCGAGCGTGTGCGCTTCCTCGTCATCAGACTTCTCGACTTTTGCCTTCTGGATCCGAGCGTCGTCCTTTGCAGTTGAATTGTTGGGGAAGGCCGCGGTCGTGCGGCACTGCGAGATGATAGCACTGCTTTCGAGTCTCCAACGAGGAGAGAAGTGTTCTCAAGTGACATCTATTCCAGCGCTCTATACGTGTAAATCATAAAAAGCCGTAAATACCGCATCGTCAAGGCGAACTGTCCTCGGACACGTAAAGCTCATATGAAGGGCGCACCAGAGGTCGGTAAATGTCACCGTACGACATATCTGCTGAAGCCTCTCTCATCGAATGCCTTCCCTTGGAGAAGGGTGCTCGCTAAAGCGAGACTTAGACCCCACTCGAATGTTGCTTCTGATCAATGCTCGAGTTCTGGGCCATCATGCCGCCTTATGTCGACTGGTGCGACCTCCTGTTTTCCTTCTTCTCCGGTGGGTTCGAAAGAAATTGGGCAGCTTGAATGCCGGCGAGGACTAAACTGATGAGAACGAGATAGACGAGATTTCCGCCAAGAAGTTGACGTTGCAACGACACGGAGAAGAGCGAAGAAGCGAAGGTTGGCGCGATGGACCGCGTGCCTGATGACAGCATCTGGGCAACACCATTGACCATGCCCATCGGGCCTCCTTCTGGGATGGATTGCACCAGCAAGACCTGGAGGGAACCTACAGGCCGAAAATGTGAGTTCTAGACCGGAATCCATTGGAGGGATCGACGCACCAAAGGCCATGTAAATCATCATCTGGAAACCAAGCTGTACGCAAATGCAGGTGATGACAACGGCATCCACTCTTCCAGCCCGACGGGCAAAGAAGCTCATGACTGGGTACAAGGAAAAGGTGACGATGAAGCAACAGAACGCCACGATGAACAGCTTTCGCGGTCCATGGGCTCGTATCAACCGACCGAGGAAGTACATCTGGACAAAGGAGTTGATGAAACCGAAGGTCCCTAGAATTACTCCGATGTGGAATGGGTCCAATCCAAGCCCTCCAAATTCGATGGAGGTGGAGTACACAAGTGGTAAGAGCGCTGAGTAGCTCATTTCCAGGAGAGCGAGGAAGACGAGATTCACGAAGATGATGAGGAGAGGTCGCGTGAATGTAGCACGCAACCCTTCTGAAGCTTCGGCAGAAGTGTCCACTGAGGGCACTTCCAGCAGGTCGGCACGGTGACCTTGAGTCGAGGCAGGATCAGTGCCGTAGCCTAAGTGTTGTTCATGGGTGATTAAGGGACTCTCTTCGGATGGTACGTCTTCAATAAGGTCATTGGAGGCATTCCGAATTCGGTTTTCTTGTTTCTGTTTGGCAACAAGAGACGGTAAAGTCTAGCAGACGTAAGCCTAAAAAAATTATGACAGGTGCTGCAAAGTGCCCACCTCTTTGAGGCCGAAGGCCGCAATGACGAAAGTTCCGAATGCAATGAATGATGCAACCGCGCACGGAAGGAGGTACGGGTGTACTTTCAGAAGGTGGATTCGACCCAGTGTATTTGGCCAGCGAGNCACTTTTTTATTTCCAATATTTGCCCACAATCCTTCCTCATGGTCATTCCTTGAGCCCCATCTAGACCGGATAGTCAAAGGCAACTGCAGGACAATCATTTACGGTTGTGACGTCGCCCTCGTCTTCTGCCTTCGTGCCGCCTCAAACAAGATGGTTCGTGAAAACTGACGTGTGGTGTAGATGTCTAACGGTTTGGAAGAGGAGTAAAGGTTCTTTGTTGGGGTGCTTCGGCGCGTGAGGCTCTGTTGTAGTAACCTGTTGTAGTAACACCATCTAGTTCATGTTCAGAATGTCTGTCCCCTGCAGTTGTCTACTTACGAATGATCTATTCCACGCTATCGGTCTGCTCACATAATCGGCGATCATGCGGCAACCTGTCGGAACTCAAAAATCCTCAACTTTGGAGGGCTTCCAGTGTCACATCAGTAACAGGTACCAGGCTTTATATCAAGTGAACGTCAGCACTCGGCTACTTCACGCGATCATTAAGCTTGGCTAGCCAGGCTAATCCCTGACAGTGCTCTCCGTCTCTCAGTGCAGCCAACTCGTGGCCCACGGCTTCAACAAAACCGCAGTAAGCTCTGGCGTTTGAAGTTATGAAAGCAATTAGATTTATTACTACGGTCAAGTTCGAGTATGCGGCACCATCTACTGGAGTATTTATCCTGAGGGAGACAAGCTTAAGGATCGGTGTAGACTCGGAACCGTGCTGATAGAGTTCTAGGCGAGTCATATTTATTGAAGATTCAGTATATGCTGGGCCTATAAACGTCCAATGACGGTCTCAAGCTGGCCTTGGACATCGCGTCGTATGAGTCAGGGACACTGGATGTTGGGGGATGAACCGGGAAAGAAAGATATTAAACATGACTGGGGAGGTCACCGAATCCTGCCACTGGGAATAAGAATTATTAAGGTCACCTTAAAGAGACAAATGATGTCTCGCATAAGCCTTCGTGAAATTGATATAGGGTGGTTCGCTGCTTCGAAGTCAGCAAGTATGAATTATTTCTCGCCAAGTCAGACCACCATCTTAAAACGAAGGATAAGGTCTGTCAGTACATCACCTTCAGCGAGCACGACAGATTACAAACGACAGGACGCGCCATTGCAATTCGAGGTTTCATGGTGAACGGGTCGCCAACCAATACTAACCAGAGTAAATATTTCTTGTCATTCGAAGGGGATGGTTCATCGTTCCTGAGCGCCTGAGCTGAGCCTCAAGACCTTAACAGAATCGTCAGACTAGATAGGAATGGCGCCATAAGTTCGAGTGGAAAAATGTCTTCACAATCTAAAAGTCAACCTCGCCAGACATCCGACAAAATGGTGCGGTGCCCTTCATGTTACTGAGGGCAATCAACATGTGCTCATGCTCGTCGATAGAAGCTGGCCTCTCAATAATGATGAAATAAACTGATGTAGTTGTTTTGGATAGATGGTCGGCTAACAGCCAATCGGACGTTACTCTGTAATGGGAAGGCTGAGAACATGTAGGGCAGCGTGCTGTCATCTCCCGAGACCCATCTGTAATGAAGTACAACGAATCCATGACTTCACCACAGGTCTGCCAACGGTTGACTTGTTGCAAGGTGTACTTAAGCACTTGGAGTACGCTTGACACTTGCTCCTGTTGCACACGAGGTTTGGGCTATCTTGTAAATTCATATCGCTTTCATTCAAGAAACAAAGGGTTTGATCATATGAAATTCGTAGAGCTGCATCTACCTTTCGAATTCGTTGAGAACTCGCGCAGTGTTGATAAAGGAAGTCCTCTCGACGTCCCAGTCTTGAGGATGGTAAGACCGAGTCGAGTCGAAAGAGAATGGAGGCGTTTCAACATACCATCTGGAATCATGGTCACATTATCCCGGAGAAGCTGCATGAGCCTCTTTGAACCAGGGGTGTAAGGCACCCAAGCAGCTGCAAAGAAGGTTACAGTTGATTAGACGAACCGTGGGGGAATGCAATACGTACGCCCTGGGTTGAGGTCGTTGACAAAGTTGATGTAAAAGTCTCTCATCTGGCTAGACAGGTCATTCTCGACAGCTGCCACTGGTCCGAAAAGCAGCTCCAATTCCGAAACATGCGCCACTAGTGTAAGATCAAGTCAGATTAACTGAGCAACCCAGCAGGTACTCTATCCTGTGTAACCCAAGCTCACCTCCTAGAGTAATATCATTCCCAGGAATAAACGCCCGAAAATAGTACCCAAATATCGGTTGTAGAGCCGCGGCACGCGTGAAGAACAGTCTTCGTGGAGCCAAAAACATCATATCGGTGTACCACGCCGCCGCTCGGTCGAAGAGAGAATCACCTGTATTGAATGGGGCTCCAAGGGTAGGATCGTTCGCAGGGTAGAGGGTGGCAAACCTATCCAAGACCCTAGTCGTCAATGTGCTGTTATCGATGACGAGGTCCCGGATGTAGTTTCGGAAGGCAGCCGTTTCTGCCGAGCCTGAGAGTTGGAGGTTACGGAGACTTGTGCTGAAGGTTGTGCCTTCATTAACCTTGAGAGCATATCATTAATGAAGAACTTGATATGAGGTCGAAACATACGTTCGTGCCGGCGAGGTATGGAAGATGGAGGAAGTTGCCTGCTTCGATCCTCTTGGATGCTCGTTCAGGGATGAAGCTTCCAGGCGGTCCAACGGATGGCTGCCAAAGCTGGTTGTTAAGTGTTGACCGGATCATAACATTCGAAATGTTGAGGAGAGTCTGCCCGAGAATCATTTCAGCGTTGTTCACAGTGGGAAGAGGACAAAACGAGCCTCAAACGGAACCTTCTGCAGACATGCCACAGAGTTTCTTCCTGGCGTGCATCCTGTAGCCTCGAGCAGTCGTGCAAAGGGTTTTCCTGGTCTGTCATATGTGCCAACATCTGGCGAGTTTTTACTGTATCGAAGTTGATCGATGGTAATGACGCGAGCAGAAAACAGAGCACCTACAATGGCCCAGTAGAAGAATCGGCGATTCCTGCTCTGAAAAGAGACTTCGTGGGAGGAAAGACAAAATGGGCTTGTACGCTGCCAGCCCCCGCGGACTACGATGTTGTCAAGATCGTGTTGAGAGTAGCAGTCAGAAGTTACTGACTTGACCCCATATCGTCACCTAGCAAGATATTCTATCAGCATCACTTTGAACAGATATTGCAGAGACCGTACTTTCGATGGATCGCCACCAAAGGCAGCAATATTGTCATGGACAAAGTTCATAGCCAATCTTTGATCTTGTAAGCCCATGTTGAGGTCTTGGGGCGGGACGTCGGCGCTGGCCAGGAAACCAAAAGTATTGACCCGATAATTCCTGCAGGCGGGAGCTGTCAGTCTGCCGGGCTCAAAAAATGGATATCTTACTCACGTTGAGACAAAGATGATAGGCTTGTCGATTGCAACACTCCGCTGAATGAGGCCTGGACAAGTTGTTCAACATGAAAAAAAATTGACAGGCGGGGCAGCCTTGCCTGTTGGATCGAACATTGGGTTCGAGGCCGAGTTTGTCGTATAGGCACCTCCCTGAAACCGAACTCAATGAATATTCAGGGGGGAATGAAACAAAGACCGACATGAATCCAAAATAAGACTGGCAATTTCGCATTGTTTTTGACACTTTGAGGCCTCCAAATCTTGAAATATTGATAAATCTTCTTCATGTTTCTGCAAAAAGAGACATACACGTACGTTCAAGCGCAAGCAATCCTCAGCAACGGGAGCACCCAGACTAGCAACTGGAGGCTGGGGGCACGCGTTGCCGAATGCAGATGCAACCTTTATGGCCCTCGACGGTGCTGTGACTGCAACAGGAGCCTTGAACCTCAAACTACCCACAGGGGGTTGTGCAAATGGAATGCCGAGCCACTTTTCTGTGCCGTTAGGGGTGACGATACCGCGAAAAACTCCTGTCCTGAGTTGTATGTCGACAATTCCGGGAGGCGGTGTCGCTCCGATCGCAAGTAGTGGATACAAGAGAACGAACGCGATCATAGATAGGTGATGGAAGTTGGAGCCTGGTATCCTTGCACCGACGAGACGTATTCGAAGGAGGTGCGAAACGAGGTTAGGTTCACGGATGGCCTATATTTTAGTCGAATGGCCTTCATGGTCGGTGTCCGAAGCTTCATCGTGTGTAATCTTGTTGACCCTATGACCAACGATGCCGTCTGCAGCGCTCTCACCAAAGGATCCAAAATCTATCCATTAATACCCACTTTCTCCCACAAGTGCGTCATTCCAAAGGCGATAGTCGAGAGTTCAGAATACATGGGAATGGAAGAACGAAGCGCTATTCTGCTGAAAGAAGTGGTTTCTTTTCACGGCGAAGCCTTCAAGCCCCGCGAAAGACTTCTGAGGGAAGAAGAGTGGAGCGACGCGGCTTTGGTTTTCCAGGTCCATAAACTGCGTTTCCGGGGTGCTGGAGAGGCGATATTATTGTGAACGGGGTGTGCTCTAAAGGTGACGACTGTGAATACGTACTTTGAGAGACGTTGGAGAGAGGTTAGAAAGAGTTGCTGTGTTGTTCTTTGTTTGTGCCTATTGGACGCGGGCAGACGGCTGAATTAGACTCGCCAAGCCTCAGGCTCACTGAGCTCAATGAACCATCGAAAACTAGCAAACTACAAGGGAGATGCTTTGATTTATTCGTGATACAATGCCAGGTGCCAACTATATGGGTGGGAAGAGGTACGTGCTTGCCACGATAAGAGTGCGCCACAATTCTCAGTAACCTTATCCTTTCATAGGAATGCCGCCAAGGCCCGGGCCAGAGACGCGGTGGGCAGGGTTCAGAAGGGACACTTCGGACGCCAAAGGCTCGAGATGCTTTCCCGAGGGTTAACATCAACGAGATCCTCGGGAAGAACCTCGGAACAGCCACCTGGTCGCGTCGGTTCAACACTTGGGCAGCGTGCTGGACCATCAACCATTTCTCTTGCACATGCTCATAGAAAACCAGAACCTTCAAGCAAAGAAGTAGATGAAAAATGGTTTATACCGAGCCCGATTCGCATATCTCCGAGTACGCCGCGATCAAGAAGATACATCCGACGAAAGGACGTGCATACATCCAGTTCCAGCGAGCGCAGGTCGGAAATTCTCGACAAATTGGATAGCACTGAACGTGAGTCAACAATCAGAAGCATCTTCTTGGATCACATTCATAGATGTACTACTTAGCTATTTTCGTTAGAAGAATCATGGACCAGATCCTAGCTATGCCTGATCTTGCCTGCTTGTCGAGTTGGGGCTCATCAAAGTCGGAGTCGGAAGGAAATGCAGATGGTTCAAAGATTGACGGTCCTTCGGAACGTTTGAAATGCTCAAGTATCATGGGTGGAGAGAAGGAATGGGTGAGCAGATTTGGCAGTGATTCAAGCACAACCACTCACAAAAGATGATATTGAAGCTGTTGGAGGAACAAGAGCAGGAGAGAACTGTACCCCGTCGGGGATTTTCCCCGCGCCGAAGTTTGCGCTCTTCTCAGAACCACGAACGAATACCACTAATTGACGACAGCCGCTATCTGCACTACCGAGCATTACCTCCGAAAGCCCATAAAAATTCTCTAGGCCAGGGATCGATGCAGGAAGACAGCGAAGAACTGAAGGACGAAGACTTCCACGACAGCGGTTTCTCCGAAGGGCGCACCAGAAGCGACAACCTTTCAGATGACTGGTCAATCCGACACCACCTATCGCCAACTAGGTCGAGACTCGACCCATCCTTCAATAGAATGAACGAAGATTGGGATTCCTTTTCTCGTTGCTTGGAACTGGACGATGCCAGAGGGATGACGAGTAGTCCTTCACCTCGGTATCGACAACTAGAAATCGACGGCCCAGAAACCGGCGAAGAGACACCTTATCCTGATTTCCCGTCATGCGTCATACTAGGTCCTGCAAGAGGTCATCGACATCACGATCGAGTATCTGGCATGCGCGACGCATCGTCAGCATATGGAAAACTCTTTGAACGAGAAGATCCATGGGCAACCATCGGTCATATTCTCCGCCTTCCAGACAAAGCAAACACTTTCCCAGCATCCACAAGCACGGCCATGTCTCCAGGTATTGCTGATGACGATGCAAAATCTGAATGTACAAATGTCGTTCCGGAGGATCTTGTAGAAGATTGCGATGCGCTGAATAGTGGGCCTGCACAAGTTGCGGACCCCTTAAGCGACTGCTCAATGGAAGCGCAGCCGATGGGCTCTGGGGCTCTCGATAAGGAGGCATGTGGATACATTGGCGATTCTTACGACCCAACCTTCATCGATTTATTTGAAGCAACAGCCGGATCGGAACCAGCAAAGACAAATGCATCGAGGAAGGAAGAGAGTCTCGAGGAAGAGATCGAAAGAATACTGGGATTAGAAGAAGGTGCTGCTGGTGTCGACGAGCCCCTGGGACTCAAACTGGAGGACGCTCTTGGCCGAAGGGAAAATGAACCTCAAGACGTTTGGAGAAGTGCCGTCGAAAACGAGCTAACCAGGTCATTCACAGGCCGTCTTGCGGCCAAGGATCCAGGGAACCAATTTGACCAGCGAGCTAAATCCATCTCGCCGCTGCCTGTTGAAGAATCGGATGTAGGGATTTCAAACAAGTCGCATGAGTCATTAGTCGATGACGACGGTCCCGATCCCCTTGCAATTGCCGATTTGCGGGAGGAAAATGGACGCTTCCTTGGACCATCTCTGTTCAGTGATTCCGAGATAGATGAGTCTGATTAAGACGGTTAGACAGTGGTTGCACCAATGCGAGATTTTAACGCCGGAGTCGAGCAGGTTGTGGAAGACTGGTCCGTGGACTTGTGGAGAAAAAGCCAGTTGTCGGCGGAGGATGCCCTCATTTGGTAGCCTGGGAAACGGAGGGCCCGTGGGAAGTTCGGACCCACGATGCCACCCAGCCTCTTTTGACTCGCTTTTGTCATCGCCACAGCGTTTGTCTCCTCCTCAGCACTCCCTCTCACATTGACACTCATCATCCAGAACATTGTTGACGAAGTCAACGTCGATAAGGCACTTGGTGCACACGATGTCGCTCTTTCAAACACCTTCCCCAGCTCCGGGCAGCAAGTCCATCGCAGCAAGTGCACTGCGCAGGGCTGGCCTCATAGACCGAGATACAGTCATGCGGGATGTGACGGACAATCCAGGAGGCAGGAAAGGAAAGATTCGCTCGGGACGGACGACACGTATCCTCGACCTTACGAAAGACAGGCCCTCAGGCTCGCGCATGGTAATTATTAACTACTCATTCTTCGTTTCACCTTGACAGGAAAGGTCCCTCCTACCGGTCCTCTCCATCGTCTCTCCATCCTCCCTTTTGCCCTCGAAGTACTTGAACAGGAGCTTACCGATCCCTCGAACGTTGTACGCAGCAGCCCATCCGGCTATCCACAAGCGCTCATGCGGGCCCTTCGGACCCGCTAGCAATCCGCGGCGCCGCTCGACCCACGGCAGTCGGGCGAATACGACGAAATGCAGTCTCCGGAGCGAATGTCCAACCATCAGCAATACCCGTCCGTGTGGCGAAACCAAAGCAAGCGGTGGACTCATGGAGGGAGTTTGTACAGAAGCGCTATAATGCCGAGGCGAAATATCTTAACCTTGATGTAAGTTTGCATGTTTTGAAGACTTTGCTATTGTGGATGGTCTTTTGATACGCTCTTCATGTACTTACACTGCAATCCTACAGTCTATGATTGAAGACGAACTTGTCAAAAAGTATAATCTTAGACCGCCGGGATATGGAGGAACGCCTCGTGATGCCGCCGTCATCTTCAAGCTCGCCAGCCAGCTAAAACCAGAGGTATGTGTTCACCGTATCTTCACAACTAACGTACTGACGGTATCTCAGATCCAAAGCTTGTCATTGGCGAACAACAACCTGACCGGAACACTTCTCGTTCAATTGGGTCGTTACCTTCCCAATATCGTGAACCTATCATTACAAAACAACAAGATTCGCGACAAGAAGGAAATCAGCATGATTGTGCCGAGGAAGGATAAGATGATTCACCTGAGGGAGCTTGTTCTGACGGGCAACCCTATCCGAGAGCTGGCATACAAGAATGGGGCAGGAGCAACTTACCGAGCGTATGTCGTTCATCCTGATATCTAGACCTCCTATCTCACATATCTCTAGCGACATGGTCCGCCGATTTACATCACTTGAAGTTCTGGACCAAGAGCCCATTACTCAAATCTCCTTTGATGCTCCACAACCTTCCACATCTCATGTACCAGTCGAAAAGCCTACTGCGACGGTGTTTCCTTTCGAAATGGGACCCTCGTTTGTCACTGGTGTGGACGGCGCAATCGTGAGCAAGTTTCTCACTCGGTCGGTACCTTCTTTCGCTTCTCTCCTTAAACACCTGCTAACCTCGTTTTAGCTTCTTCAATGCATTTGATAGCCAACGCGACTTGCTCATGGGAGCGTATGACTCTGCCGCCACATTCTCCTTCTCGGCCAACACTTCAATTCCCGCACGTGCTCGTGTTGTGGGATTCCACTCCTCGCCAGCGATGCCAAACCAGCGCAAGCTGGATTGGAAGACGTGGCTCGAGACCGGCTCGCGGAATCTGATTCGCATCGGGGGTGATCCACAGAAGACTTTGGGGAATCTGCACATTGGCGGCGAACAGATCGTGAAGGTCCTTGGGAATCTACCGCCGACGAGACATGATATCGGTGGTCCGCCGGAGAAGTTCTGCTTGGACTCGTTCCCAGTGCCGCATGGACAGAGTATGGGTTTGCTCCTGACTATTCATGGAGAGTTCACGGAAGGTATGCTGTTTTTATTGTACCGTATCGGCGTGTGGACGTTGATTATCTTTGGAAAGTCTCTTCTGGCGGTATTCGCTCGTTTGACAGGACATTCATGCTCGTACCTGCCCCAGAGGGTTCGCGGTACGTTTTATATCTAGCATGTTTTGATTGGCAGAATAAGACTTACGTTGGCTATGTTCCTCCAGAGCCAAGTTGAATGGATGGGATGTAGCTATCTTGTCAGACCAGTGGATTATTCGCGGCTATTCCAGTCATGAGGCTTGGAAGCCTGGCCCCTTGCTAGTGCAAGCGACCAGTCAGCAGTCTCAGCCTGCACCCGGTGCAGCCCAACCTTTTTCTATAACCAATTTGCCCGCAGATCAGCAGGCAGCCCTTGCTTCTCTTGTATGTTGGCGTCAGTCTTTTCTGGAACATATATTTGGTCCTTATCATATTTCTTTCCCTGTTTCGTTAGCCTGAAGCACAACGCAACCTTGTGATTGAGGTGTGCGGGCGAACGGGGCTGAACGCCAAGTTCGCAGTTGATTGTCTAACCGGCAATGCCTGGGATTTGGAGAGAGCCATCGCGAACTTCAATCAAGTGAAGGTGAGCAACAGGTAGCCTGAACTAGAAAGCTGCGACTAACGTTGCTTTTGTAGAGCTCTCTATCCAGGGATGCTTTTCTCTAGCATACCGCTCAATATCGTCGCTTGATGTCTGGTCCGCCTGAAAAGCAACAACATCAACGACCCTCTCGTCGTCAAGATTTCTACCCACGCACTTTTCGGATGCGACGGGCTTGAAGGCGTGATCAGAATGCGCATGACGCATCTCGTTGGGCCCTACTATTCGCTATCAGGAACTCCCTTTCTTATGTCCTTTTCCATGGCCCTGGGTCGACATCGACATCTCATAATCTCCATCATATCGCATCAAACAGCCAATTCGCTCGAGCTTTCTCTAAATTCTCTTCGCTTCCTTTCTCTCTCTCTCATGTAATTATACACCACCACAATACGTACAGCAAGCACCAACCTCTCATTATATATCAGAATTATTTCATACATACATTAACTTGATCTGCGGCGCTGCAGTTGCAACTGAAGCTCCACTGGGAGTAGTGATGGATCTTTCTGCTGGAATGCGGATGCTCTATATACCGCCCGACGTCGATGTGGCGGACTGGTCAGTAATGAGAGGGCTGATTGGCGCACCGGGTCTCGTGCGGGTTCTAGCTGTAGAATTTGTCAATTGAACTGTGGGCTTCCACCTCATGTCGCCCAAGTGCACCCATCATCTCCTTTGGACGAGAAATCCGAAAATTTCTAACATGTGTTGATGAGGCGTCCGGCGAAAGGAATATTAGATGAGGGGTAGTGATTCTACCGGTATTTGAAGCGTATTGGTTCGTGAATTGACGCCGATGCCTCCCAGGAGGACAGACAGTGTGATGAGTTGCAGGTGTGATTCCGACTTGCGACCTGCTGCTTGATCTTTAGTGCGCATTGGTGGGCTTAATCATCGCTCGTCAGATGGGCATGAATAAGAGAGACGTCCTGGGACCTGGACGGCCTATCAGCGACTTATGGCATTCATTTTTGGACCTGGGGAAGAAGTTCCCAAGGATGTCATCACGGCAGGCATCGGAGGGTGTGCGCCGCCATTCAAATTTCCTTTCCAGTCCTTTGTGTATACCCCACACGCCCGAAATATTAAGCAGAGGTGAATGCAGAGAAACGAGGCAGAAGAAGGATGTAAAGTGATGGAAATGGTGTACAAATGGTGAGTTTGGGACAATGATGGTCAGGCATTGTTGGCCTCGAGGCCCACTGTATACGGACAATTTGGGGAGGAGGGCCCCGGTATGCAGGGCCAATATCCCTTGTGCTTGGCCAGCCTTTCTGATTGGCATGTCGGCGGTCTGTGTCTGCCTCATTGCAGGCGTCTGCCGTGGGTCCGCATCGAATTTTTCATATATGTTCCTCACGCTGGTGCCCTCTCATCCGCCTCATCATCATCGTCATCATCCGCGACGTCCTCGATCCTATCCGCAAGTAATAAGAGTATCCTCACATCTTCCCTTCTCTCGCTTCTCCTTCTTTCCTTCATCTTTCATCTTTGGCATTGCTCTCGTGCTCGTTAGACCCTCTTTTCCCTCTCTACAACGTTCTCTACCCCACGATGGACTCGACACACAATCCGTTGGAAAACTACGATCTCCACCACGCAGCGCTCATCGGCGACGCCGATGGCGTCAAATGCGCTTTGAGCCAAGGCGCAAACACGAACGCGCTCGACGGCGCTGGGCGGACAGCCATCATGTGCGCAGTTGCGGGGGAACAGTACGCGTCTTTCACTATGAAACTTCTCTTGGTCTCCTTCTGACCTTCACTGCCTGCAGCTGGCAAAATATCGACGCGTATGACGCCTCATTTATGACTCCCGACCGCCTGAAAGTCCTCAAGACCCTTGTAGCGCATCCTGACATCTCCCTCCTCACTCTCAACGCACCACAGTCATCAATGAACGGCGTAATTCCCCTTGGGATGGCTGCCTGGCTCAATCAGCCGCAGGCAGTACGCACGCTACTTGAGGACAGCGCCGAGTCCGTCTCTGTCGATGGAATGGACTCCCATGGAGCCACGGCATTGATGTGTGAGTAATTTTGTGCTGAGAAGGATCAAGTTGTCCTTACACGTTCGCCTTGTCAGATGCCGCTCGTGACGGTAGTTTAGAAGTAGTCCAACTTCTGGTACGGCCTTGCACCTCGTATGTCGCGTCGAGCGCAGCTCACTTCGTTTACAGCTATCACACGGCGCGCGACCCGACTTCAGAGACAGAAATCATCGAACGTCGCTACAATTCTCTCTAGCACATCCTCGACTTCTATGGCTTTGCGAAACCGTACTCCGCCGGCATCGTTGGCGGGAAAGCAAAGTAAAAATTTACTCCGACCTATTCGCGCCTTCTTTTGCTGAACCCAACCTCTCTTGCAGTCCGCGGAGCGTACAAGACTTTCTTCAGATTGCGAACACCTCATCGAACTTGCATGTTCTTCAATGCCTTTCTCCGAAGACCTCGAATCACCTCCTGCGACCATCTTTACACAAGAAGCCACTGCAAGGTTAACCAACACTCTCATTTCCTCTATCCACGCCTCAGATTCGGCGTTCCTCCATTCGCTGCTATTTTCTCCCTCTATTTCACCTTCGTCCCCACCCGCACTGTACCCGATGTCCGTTCCTGTCCTTGTAAATATCCCAGATTCCAACGGATGGAGTCTTGTACACCACTGCGTCACAGTGCCCCAGCCATCGATCGAGATTCTCGACGCGTTGTACTTGGCTGGCGCTGACGTCTCACTTTTCACGACTCACGAACAACAAACGCCTCTGCATATACTCGCTCGTTCTGCCCAATCTCCTTCTGTTCATGCTTCATCACCGACAACATCATCAGCATCTGGTTCTTCACATTCTTTGCACGATTTCGTTCTTCATCTTATCCACGATCTCCGAGCTCCCCTCTCTGCAAGAGACAAGGACGATGAGACTTGTATACACATCGCCGCCGAACATGGCAACTCTATGGACCTTCTGACGCTCCTCTTGGACTGCGACACGACTGGTACTGTCCGTGAGATGAAAAACTCGCGAGGGTACGTTCTTCGTGTCTAAATTCGTCTATTTATCACTGATTTTGATAATCAGACTAATACCTATGGACGTTGCCAAACGGGAATTCCTGCCTGTCTTCCGCCATGACGAGCAACGGTCCCCTTCTGCCCTTTCAAACTACACAATTCGACCGTCAGATTCTTTCACCTCGCTCACTTCGCTTTCTGATTTGAACTCAAAATACATGAACACTTCGAACGATACTTCATCGATCTACTCTGCAGGGAACATTGACATCGGCTCAGCCATCCAGCTTCTTCTGTCAAACCTTCGTGTGACCTCGCCTTCCGCAACCCACCACATCTCGCAAATTCATCAACTGGAGGCATGCGTCGAGGAGACGACGGAACAGTGCAACACTGTCGTGGCGCACTTCCGCGCACGGATAGAGGAGGCGTCGCGCGTAGTGGAGGAGCTCCAGAAGACCGCCGAGAGGATCAACTCCGTCCGGAATGTCGTGACGATCGCGACGAAGGGCAAGCTCATGGTCCGTGGCATCATACCACTACAGTCGAACAAGCGGCCGCATCGCGAGTCAGAGGACTCCCAACTCACCGTCGTCTCTGTCATGGACGAGGGATACGCAAGCGGCAGCCTACCTTCTACGCCTCTGACAGCCTTCTCCGTCACCGATTCCTCGATGCCCTCCACACGCACGCAGACCCCTGCTGAATCACCCGTGTGTCGAGTGTATTTTGATAACCTGAAAGACGTCGAGCGCCAGCTAGACCAACTACAGGAGCGGTCTATGCTGACGAACACGCCAAATGAGTCTCCTACAAAGCTCGCAGCACGGCTTAAGCAGGCGATGAAGAAGAAGAAAAAGCTGGAGGACAAGATTCACGAACTGGAGCTCGACCCCTCTAAGGCAGAGAAAAAGGAGAAGGACACACTATCTGGCGCTGTCAAGGCGTGGATCAAGCGCATCGTTGTTCCTCATCCGACTGCCCTACCAAGAGTCGAGCCTGTCAAGGAGATTGTTCTCCATGAACAGAAGCCGAACGTGGTCCCGGAGGTCGTACGCGTTGAATCCGTCATTAGCAGCTGTGGTGACGCCATTGACGCATCCATCGACAATGCTCTACGGACTTCTCAAGTTGTTTTGGAGGCGGCATATCGTGATTTGCTGAGCATCCATGAATGCCTTGCTGCTGTGAGATCCCTTCAGCGATTGCACTCTTAGCCGCTTAGCTGACTATTTTCTCTTGCCTAGGCCGAGCAGTTCATTGATCTGGCAAACCACACCATTTCAAGAACGCAACGGGTGGTCAAGAGAGCTGTTAAAGTAAGGCTTTTTCGTCATTGTCATCCTTCGACAAGATCTTATTACCTGTTCTTTCTAGAAACGTGAAGCAATGCTCGCCGAACTTCAAACCAAATTCGCTACAGCCTCGCTCGACGCTGATGGGGAGCTACTCTCGCCAGGCCTCCTAGGCTACTCTACCGCCATCACCTCCCGGCCCAGCCTCGCCTCAATATCAACTATCTACTCCACCGCCTCCTCCGTCGTCTCCGTCGCTGCTACGCTGACCGAGCACGACGACGAGGACACCCGCATCATCCGCCGTCTCCTCCTCCGCAAGATCGAGGCGCAGACCTCTGGTGCCTGGGACGAGGTCGACAAGGTCATGGGCTGGCTACAAATCGTCAAGGAGGCCGTGCGTGGCGTTAAGAGACGGGCATACCTGTAACAAAAGAAAAAAAACTCTGTAAAATGTACACGCGTTGTACAAGTATATTATTGATTGTTTGTCAAAACAGAAAGGAAGGCTAGACGCTTGTAAAATTATTGTATCTATGCTGTATTTATAGAATGCATCGCACTACTAGACTGTTGGCGTAGAAATATTTCCTTAGGCCATGCAAGCAATTCATTCCATGTTCCGTTTCGTCGAATTTTTTTCTCCGTGTTCGAGTTGATACCACTTTTTTTAAAAAAAAGGTTGCACTCTCCGAGTCTAAAATCGAGAACGCACGACTTAGATGATAGATATAAGTTGGATGGGTCATGCAGCGGATATGATTATGTGGAGCAAGAAATATGCAAGATAGACAGCAGGGGTGAACAAGAAACTATCTTCGAAGCTCGTGCAACCGCCTTGAGAAAGGTTCGCGACAGTTGTAGTGTGTAACTTCACCTCTACTGGAGAGGTCAGCGACTTGAACTAGGAAGCACTCCACAGAAACGCACCGAGGAGCATGAACAGCAATAACACTATTGCCCAACCGTTTATGGCACTGAGGGCAGCTAGAGACCGAGAAAGCGTCAGCGTCGGTAGACACATAACACACATTGAGAACGTACATCCGACTATCCATGACCTTCACTCTCTTTGACTGCAACGCCATGAGCCTCCTCGAAAGTTGGTCATTCCTAGCCTTGCTAATGTTGCGGATGACCTGAGTGTCGAATACCGGCGCACGAAGGGCCTCAATCAAAAAGGCACGGATATCGTCCGTTGTGACAAGAGGAGGAAGAAGTTGCAAAGTCTCCACAGAGTCTAAGCGAGGACTATGTCGACTGATGAGATCCAAGGCGGGTTGAAGGAGGTCTGTTGTCGATCGTTCGGTTGGCCGGAGGTATATCCGTAGAAGAGTGAGGAAAACACCATTGGTTGGTGAATTTGCTGAGTATATGCGCTTGCAATATCTACACAACGTTGTGAATGAGTAGTCTTGGTGGTTGGGGTAAAAAAAAAGGCATACTCTTCGGCCTTCAGATAATCCTGCAATCGGTAGACGTATGCCTCAAGAGCTTGATCATGGCGACCTAATCTTCCTAGAAGGATGGCTCGAGCTTCATGAAGGTCTAGTAGAAGGTATATTACAGATACATTTATGCGAATAACTGATAAACGTACCGGTTGAAGAGACATGACCGTACAGGCGGTCGATGGCGAACTTATCGTCAATGCTGATGAATTTGAGGAGTTTGCCATAGGCCTCTCTCCGTATCTCTGTAATAAGCTATGAGCCATTTGACTCGCAAGATTATGACATTACTTGCTCTCGTCGCTCCGTTTCTTCGCTGTCATCGTCATGTTGAAGTATAGCTCTGCCAATCGGTCGTGGAACGCCGGCGTTTCTTCGTGGCGCTCCTCGATGATGTATTCCAGATAATTCGCACAATATTTTGGATCGAGATTCTCTAGATAGTCGGCAACGGTCTTCTTTGGAAGTTCGACGTCTTCGGAGGTGAAGATCTACAAGAACAAGGGAAACAAGTGGCAACCTAACTGATAGTTACAAGTATGGCCTACCTGGAACGCCATCTCGCTATCACACTCGAATATCCATTGGGCATAGTTAAAAACCTGATCGATATACTCTGGGCCTAGCTTCTGAAGGTAGTGGATCGAAGGGCTAAGCTTATCCTCAAGGTCGATTTCATGTTCACTCTGTCTAAATTTTTGTCAACGACAACAGAGATATAAAACACCAACAAAGACGTACTCCTTAAGCAAGTCCAGCGCCTTCGAATGCATCTTCTTCCCATGATACAGATCTCTCATCTCGGCAAATTTCTGCAAAAGTGAAACTATGAGCCTAAGGAAGAAACATCAGCCTTAACACCAAACCCACCTTCCTGGCCCTCAAATCTTCCTCTACCTCCGACACCTCACACCAATTCGCAATTCGACACAAACTTCCGAGCAATGCTGGCCGGATGATCAAATACGATTTATACAGGGCGGTGTCCACAATCTGCGCGAATCGCAGTAGTTGCTCTGGCGTCAGTGCTGAAAGCGGAGCATTGGGTAGCGCGAAGAGCTCATCGAGCGAAGCCTCTGACAGGGGCGCTGCGAGGTGCGACTGCGACTCGGGGGTGATACCAACAGTTTCAAGGGCTGCACGAAGCTTTGGCCGCCGGTCAGCGAGATACCGCACGAGCGTCTCTACGGAACGGTTGAGGTCATCTGCAGGAAAATAAAATCAGTGAGAAATGCGTATAGAGAAGGCTAGAACATGCTACGCACCGTGTAAATGAACTTTCTTCCTGGACGATGTAGATGCCGTGTCATCGTCCTTTTGCGCAGGCCCACTGGGGAGGAACATTCCTAGCCCAGCCAGCCCCGTCTTCCGCAGCCTTCCACCCACAGAACCCGTGCCTGAAGCAATGTTATCAAGGAGTTCTGTTGCTGCCCTCTCATGTCCTGTGTGTATCGACGACTTGTCCTTGTCTCCACTGTCGTGAGAATGGTCAGAAATCGAATGGTCATCGTCATTGGCTACTGCTTTCGTCGTCGCAGGCGCAACGGGAGCAGGCCCTCCGTAAAGTGGTATCCAGCGGTCTTGTGGCACGGATAGTCGGCCAGCGACAGACTCGGGGTATAGAGCGACAACTTTCGCAGGGTTGAAATCAAGCTCGATGAACGTGTCGATAGCCTGGTCGAACTTAGCGGCGCGGAACTGCGACACAGCATTCAGCGCACGTATGCTGATCTTCCGTTGGTTCTTGTCCGAGATCTGTACCTCGTCAAGCGTGTCGAGAAGAGCCAACGCATCGGAATATTGCCCTGCTAGCACTAGTTCGTCGATCTGATCTGACCACGGCCGAAGGGTGAACCGCCAGACGGAGCTTCCTTCGTTTGCAGCTGCTGTCTTGTCCACTGGGGTGGTCAGCAGATACAACGGCGATTTAGCCGAAGCAGATGAAGTCAAGAGCCGCACTTGTGCATTCTGCGTGGGGTTGATGTCTGACACTGCGGTGTTGAAAGGGTAGGGTAGGGTCTGCGAGACTTGGAGGGAGAGCGAGGAGCGGATCTGGACGACGACAGTGGAATTGAATGCAGACTGATCGGAGCCAGAAGGTGAGGATGATTCGGAAGGTTGAGATTGTGTTGGGACTGTTCCTGCTGGGAGAACAGAGAAGACGTATGGTTTGACAAAAGCTACGCAACGATTCATTTTAGAAGACAGAAAGGACGTGATAGATCGGCACATACCAATTTCTTCTGGAGGTGCAGGCCATTCAATTGTCTCGGTACGCGACGGCTTGCCATCAGGACCAATAAAAAATCCCTGACCTGTCGGCACGTTTACTACAGAGTTATACGCAGCCAGATTGATCGACGCACCATCCTTAGCAACAAGCCATTCACCATCGGCAACTTGTACAACGGCAGGTTTCGCTTTCGCACCCAGGCCCAGAGTCATGTAACCAGTAAGACCCGTCAGGGCGTTCATCGCAGTCCTCGAGGACGTCACTGGCAGAGGAGTGACGATGTCAACTGCTGTCATGGTGCCAATAGAGAATATTGCATATTCCGTCGGCGAATATGCAAAGCATGCTGTATCCTTGTTAAGAAAGACGATAGAACGAGCAGAATGTGGTAGGGCAGCTTCCTAGTCGAGGTGTGGTGTCAGAGGAAGAGGAAGAGAGTGGGCATCTGATATTACACACCTTCACCTCCTGCGGCTCCCCATCCTTCCACGAGTATATAACGGCTTTCCGTCTACATCCAACAAGCAAGAGGGTGACGAGTGTTGGGATCGGTTGGTTCCGTTTCGACAGGGGTTTGTCGGAAGTTGATGGGCTTGGAGGACAATCGACGTTCTCAACATAAGAGTATACGGAGAAGGAGAAAGCGGCCTTCGCCTTTGGCAGGATAGTTGGTGGTGTGAGGGATGGTATCGGAAAGAGGGTAACATTCATCTCTGAGGCCAAGTTAACTCGTTAGAACTGGGCAGGATATGGACGCATGTACACACCAGACAGAACGACGAGGGAGTTGACATCCTTGACGAATCCTAGCTGGTCGATTGACCGTCTTACTAGGTTCTTTTTCACTTGAACTAACTCTATTGCATCTTCCGCTTTACTGGTCCGTTAGCTTTCAACATAGATATGAGAGGCGATTGCGGTCGCACTTGTACTATAGATATGAAGATTTCCTGTCGAACTTCCAAGATATAATCTATCCGCTGTAGGCCTTGTCAACCGTAGACAGCATAAATATCCCAGAATACTCCACCTTGAAGTGCCAATGACTCAAATCTCTCCTTAAGGCCAGAAAGCACGACTTGTGGCGCGGTGAATGGCGACATTACACACTCTGTGGGCGGTTATGAGGAGAAACGCGATGAGTTCATGGTTGAAAGCAGGCTGCTGCAGGCTGGTCGTTCACCAGAAGCGGACTGGACTGAACGGTCCGGTCGGGAGAAGCAAGACCAAACAAGTACCGTGACTTTGTACGGAAGACTCCCTAGCCTACAGCCTCGCCAAACTGCGACGGACACCTCTGTTCACGCCGTCTTTACCACCCCAGCTCTGTGCACACATTCTATAAATATCTACCCAGTCAACGGCCTCGAATTCTTCCCCCGGAATGCCCGAACCCTTACATGTGGCTTAGTTGGAAGTTCGGACATCATCGTCACCTTCGGGTGCCGTGTGCGGTGCTATGATCTCACACGTCTATACTGTGCGGCTGGCCGTTGCGAGATGAAGAGAAGGGCTTTCAACCGGCTCCAACCGTCTCTGCGAACAGCCACATCTCCCTTGCCTGCAGGATCGATCGGTGAATCGCAGCCGATTCAACGCCCAGTTAGCACACAACCAACCCGTCGCTTCCGAAGTGGCGAGCGGCAGGGACTATCTTGGGTTGCGAAGGTGTTGAGGTCGTTACGATACCATCCGTTGGGTCCTGCCCAGAACCAGTCGGCGTGAATGAAAAGAAAATGTAAGCTCAATGAGAGAGCAAACTTGACACGCTTTGCTTCCGTCTTTTACCGTCAGTGAACTGAGGTAAACTGCGCATCTGACTCTACGTCCTCGAGCCTCGATCGACAGTATGTAGTAGGCTATCGCGTTATCATCCCTCCTGATTAGCGCTGGTGGATATGGTATGTCCTTCTCTCGTCGGAACCAAAAGACGCACAGTTGTCAGGTTACCCAACCGCTATCGAGGGCTCTCAACCATTCAATCGAGGAGAATCAAGGTTACAACACGCACAGCGCTGGTACCCATGTGAGTTTGCGTGCTATCAGTGCTTCCTGTGGCCCGAGGGGTCGACTGATCGTCGCCCACAGACTTCTGAAGTGTGCATACGTTTTTCTTTCTCTTTTTCTTCTCTCTCTCACTCTAGATGGTGGGGCGAAACTCGTTCGATTTCAGATGGAATCGACTCTCATGAGCACCGCGTGTGTCGTTCACCTTTGTCATTGCCAGTGGGTTGCAAGCGTGTGCAGAAGCGCACCTGCTTCTCAGATCAACCTCTGAGCACAGCTGAGCACCCGTACCCCAACCACATAGGGGTCATAGACGCCTCAGTCCCTTTCTTGGCTGGCAACCACCCTCAACCGCACGAAATCTGATTCCCTACCATTCAGTCCGAATTGACCGATTTGATGTGTCGAGGGTATAAAAGACCACACCGATCGACGATGTTTCCTCAGCTGTGCTCACCCGCCCCACTTCGATACTTCGTGCTGGTCACTTAGTGAAGGTCTAAACAATCAACTCCACCTCCTTTACAGAACTTACCAGTCGACGCCCCTTCAACCACACGTACACTCATATCCACAATGGTCCACGCTCCCTTTGCTGTTACCTTCGCCGTCGTCGCCCTCGGTGCGGCTTCTGCCCTTGCCATGTCTTACGAGTGAGTTAAATTTCTTCTCTCTTTGATTCTCTAACTGACTCGTCTCTTTAGTACTGTCGAAGATTTGGTGGAACGCGAATTCGATGAGTTCGACGTCCGAGAGTACTTGATGAACTCGCACGAGGCCCGCGAGTTGCTCAACGAGCTCAACGAGTACGACATGCGCGACTACGAAGGCTATGAGGGTATGGGTGCCCGTGAGATCGAGGAGGTCTTCAATTACCTCCGTGCCGTCTCTACGACCTCGTCGACGACCTCATCCACCCCCACCCCCTCGCACACCTCGAGCCACCCTCCTGCCAGGCACACCGTGACCCTCACCACGACCTACACACCGAAGCCCACTACCTGCAATGCCAATGAACTGAAGGCTCAACGCGATAAGAAGAAAGCTGCCCGTGACGCGACTCGCAGACGCAACGAGGAGGCCCGTAGAAAGAAGGAAAACTCGGCTAGGCGACTCCGAGATGCAAAGAGGCGCATGGCCAACAAGAACAAGAACAAGAACGCCAACAAGAACAAGAAAAACACTCCGAAGAAGAACGCGAAGGGTTCTCACTCTCACAGCCACTCGCAATCGTACTCGCACTCGGCGAGTGTGACTTCCCACTCAGCGTCCATTACCTCCGTCGCGGTGCCCACCTCCCACTCCGGATCGTTCACGTCGTTCAGCGTCCGTCCCACCGCCTCAGGTTCGTTCACGTCCTCTGCACCCTTCCCTACCATCACACCTGCGCCCTTCCCTGGAGCACCCGGCAATACCTCCTCCACGACCACCACTGGTTCGAACGGTATCGCCACTGTACGCCTCACTACCACCGCGCCGGCTCCCGCATGCACGAAGCCTGGAATGTACAGGAAGATTTTCAAGCACAAGAAGTCCCGCCGTGACCTCGAGGAAAGGAAGATCTTCAAGCACAAGAAGTCCCGCCGCGGCCTCGATGACGACTACGAGCTTATGTTTGCCCGCGAGTACGACTTCGATAACCTCGACTAAGGCAGGTCGTCAATATTAATGGTTTGACGTATTTATACGAGATGTATGCTCGGTTTTTGTAAATGTAGAAAAGTTGAAGTGAACCTCACGATCTGCAAAGATGTAATCTTTCCATGGTGCGAATGCTCGCTACATAGTGTGATGTTATCCTCCACGAGTACATATCCACAAAGGCCCTGCTACAAGACTCGATCACAGGAGCAGAAACTGTTTGATGGCCGAGGAATGTTTCCAAGAACTTCCCGCCTAATTCCCGCCCGTCAAGTTCGCATATGGCAACGACGTGCGCCACGCAACGACCTTGAACTTGTCACGAACGCGTTCTGTCACAAATGTGTCACAAATCACACTTTGTTGATCTTGTTTCGGCACTTTCGCGGCCTTGGATTTGATGTTACCCTTCACATTTCCATCCTTAACCCCAGGTTTTCCTTGCTCCCGGAACCCCTGGCAATTTTGTTTTAATTGAACGCAGGCGGATGGACGATCCACTACATGACGACGAGGTCATTGCGGATAGCGAGGACGAGATGGAGGGAGTTTCGAGGCCTACCGGAGGTGCGTTTGGGCAGTCCTTTAACCTTCTCACATTTCTCAATAACAGTGTCAGATGCAATACCTGGTTATGACCCAACATCGTCTGTCTCCGCATTTACTATGACAAGCCTTGCACGTGGAGCAAAGCCTATTTCTTCGATATCCGAATTCACGGCGGAGCTGTCGCATGCTGATTTCAGTAACCGACCCAAGCAAGCTCCTCGAAACGACGCCGACACGTCCATTTCCACCGCATCCACTACTCCTCAATACGACGATTTTGGTCCCACTGGCACTATTGCAGATAGGGCGAAAACGCGGCAGCGGACACAGTCGAAAGCCAAGGGCACCTCTTGTGACGTTATCGAGCTTACCTCGGATGAAGACGACGAACTCGGCCTCAAGCCATCCACCTCAAAGAAGGCAAAGATGTCACCTAAAGCGATAACGAAATCTAAATCCAAACCGAAGGCAAAGGAGAAAGAGACGCCCGCTGCTTCAAAAGCTGTCACTATCTCCGACTCAACCACCGACCGACCTCCAAACCCGCGTCCTCGTCCACGTCCTCGACCGATCGCAAAACGTCCTAAAACCACGCACGACAACGACATCGCCGATCCTGGGGCTACCTTCGCATACCCGTTTGCTCGCAACCGGCCTCCAGCTGGAGCCCCGAGTTCCACTCCCTCCTCTCATGGTGGCCCTAAAGTACCTATCGCCACTTCACCTGTAGTCATGCCCCCTCCACAATATGTGGGCAAGCTACCTCAAGTTACTATCTCACAACTACCACCATCAGACCCCCCAGGCTCGTCCTTACCAACAAGATTTGGTGACAAAGAGGATTTTGGAGGGTATGGAGAGCACAACGGGAACAGCAACAGAGACCTCCCACGCATTGAGACGCTGGAGGCAGAACGAGGGTCGTCTCCTGATTCTATGTTCGACGAGAACGCCGAGGAGCTTAGACAGATGAGGCAGAGTGGGCAGCGCGCGTCGCAGGAGGGCGTTGACGAACTCCAGACTTCATCTTCCAACGGTTCTGGTCGACATATGGCATACCAACAGATCCCAGAGACTGCAATGCCACCCACTTTCTTCGCTGGTTCTTCGTCTTCCTCCATTGGTGCTGGTGAGGGGCTGCAGGAACCTTTCGCTCCAGGCCCAGAGCATGAGGTAGTTGACCTAACGCTGTTTCCTACCCTGGACCCTACCGCTGCGCAACCAAAGGTTTCGAAGCCGAAGAAATCCAAAAAGAAGAAAGATACAGAGTTCATAGACGTGGACATGGATCCGGACGCGTTCGCTATGCCTCCACTCATCCTAGACGAGGACGAGGCGGATGAAGACTTTGATCCATCTGGAGAGGGTTCAGGGAAGAAGAGGGCAAAATCTAAAGCTAAGCCCAAACTGAAGAAAACGAAGGGGAAAGAAGGTCAAAAGGTCGTGGAGGTGGTAATCACGAAGAAAACAAAGGACAAGAAGGGCGATGCTCAAAAGATGTCCAGCTCGAGTGGCGCCGACAAAGGGCGTTCCAAAGCAACGGCCACCAAAGGAAAGGGCAAGCTGCAGGACAAAGACGTGTTCAAGAGCCGCGAGTTCATTGAGGACTCCGACGAGGATGCGGACCCTCTTCGTCTTACCGACAACAACGCTTTCACTGGAGCTGGACACGACCAATCATCTGTTGAGGAACGACGCCCAGAACTGCAGCCTCAACCGACGAAATCCTCTTCATCTGCACCATCCGGCTCGAAATCCGCCACAGGCACGCCCCAAGAGACGAAAACAAAGAAGAAAGGGAATAAGACCGGACAGGAAGGCTCTACGCCTTCCGATCCTACCCTTGAGCCTCCTGGTGCGACTTCCAAGGCCGTTTCTTCGTCTGGCAGCCCATCGTCAAGTTCTCACTCTGCATTAGACCGCGCCAAGGAGGGCGCGTTTGCTTCGTCTTCTTACCCTCAAGATCAGCTGGACGCTGACATGCCGAAAGGCAAAGGGAGAACAACATCGAAGAAGAGGAAGTCGATCGTCGACTCTGAAGTAGATGATGAGTTCAAGGACGAGGCCCGAGATGAAAAGGAGTTTGTGGCGAAGAAGAAGCAGAAGAAAGGCAAGAACGTTGTCTTGTCTGATGAGGGCGACGTCGTGGAGGTTGAGGTTGAGAAAGTGAAATCGAAGTTGAAAGGCAAAGGAAAGGAAAAGCAGAAAGAGACGCCCAGAGAATCTGTGAAGGAGAGGTCATTCAGCAACGGCTTCAAAAAGGCGTCGAAAGTGGTTGTCTCGGAAGAGGAGGATGCACACCTCGACGATGACGGAGATTCGTTCATGGGCCCTCCTCATGAAGGAAGGCAGCCAACTCCCGAAGAATCAGAGAAAGAGAAGAGAAGGGCGGCCAAGGTTCGTCTACGTTATCTTTATGTTGTGGATCCTATTTTGATTCCTTCCTGTTTTCCAGGAGAATGTCTCCCCGGCGGTGCCTATGGCCTCATCGAGAGTCTCTGTAACACCCCGGCCTTCAAGCAGCACGAGCATCAAGCTCAATCCCGATGGTTCGACGCCTCTCTACGCGCGTTACGAAATCGCCCCTCGCCGCAGCGGTCCCTCAATGTCCGAGCTTATCCGGCGCGCCAACTCAATGCCCGGCTCGCCCTTCCCAGCACCCTCTGCCAGCTCCCCGTTTGTACGCAAGAATAGCAACGCCTCCAGCGCTTACCCCGGCACGCCCACTGCCACGACGTACTCGCCGTATCTGAAGTCCTCACGCCGTCTCCTCTCACGCATAGCACCTTTGCACCCCAACAGGAAGACGCCACCGCCACCACCTCCACCTCCACCGCCGAGAAAGAAGACGAAGAAAGAGATCGAGATGGAGGAGAAATGGGAGGAAGAGCTCGTGGATAACGTTGGTGGTCTAGATGTGTGGGCTGCGATGGAGGAAGGAGAGAGGAAGGAGATGAGGAGAATTAAGTTCGAGAGAGAGAGAGGCGGTTGGGATGATTAGGATGGTTGACCGGTGGGAGGCCATGCCTGGGGTTGGAGTTGGTTCAGAGCCTCAGACGACGGACCGAGACGGGACCGCGATTTCGTCGGTCATCATCTAGCAACCGGGTCCGTTTATTTCGTGGTCCGTCCAGTGTCTCAGTGGCGTTCGATGGACAGCACGGTGCCGCTGACAACACCAACGTACAAACGTTCACGCTTGGAGCCCGAGGCATCAAGTTCCGTGTGGCGTAAGTGGTCAAAGATGCGATACCCTGGGTGCCCGAGATTGTTTCCCTTCCGATGTTACGATGGACGGCTTTGGTAGTGGCTTCTGGGCGTGCCAGGAATACATCGGACGCGACTATTTGCTTTGAGACTGGTTTCTGTCACATGCGTTGTAGATTATTGTAATTGCATAGGATCTCATTTATCCTCATACGTTATTGCTACGTTTGCATCGACTGATACCGATGCATGAATGGCTCCTTGCACTTCTATGTTACCCTGGAACCGACCACTAGGATGCAGGTATACTCAGTGTGTGCGGTGTACAGATGAGGTGGTGGTTTCGTAAAGGAGAGGGATCTCGGTGAAACACTAAAAGAAATAACCAACTATAGTGAAGTGTGTAATGTGCACTTGTGCCAGCAGAAGGAAAAACCTCAGAATATGGCCCCTAAACGGCCTGAGCGGATGGCGCCGGTGGGCCGGCGAATAAATGTCCTCCCAAAAAATGATGCCGCCCCAGTAGCTATATTGGGAACAACCGCTCCTAACTAGCCCCCATTTGATTATGTGGACTTTAGTCGGACACTTCATACTGGCGTGTGTCTATCACAGCTGAGAGACAAGATGATCGGTTGTTATTCCGGTTGCAACGCACTGGCAGTACGACGGTTTGATATGAGGATGGGCTAAGAAAACGCCTACTAGGCTAGTGAATGCTGCACCTTTTGGGCGATCATCGATTAATTGTTGCTATACATTTATCGGATGGCCCTAGTGTGGCCCTTCCTAGCCGTAGTTGTCTCGATGAAGTTCCTTGGGGCAGCGCAGTACCCGTTGGTATGTGGTTCGGGCATGTACGGCGACATCGAGTTAGAAGACATGAAATTAAAAATAGACTTCCATCATTCCGAGCCGGCGATGATAGTTCTCACCGGCTTCGGGGAAGAGGTACATGCATGACTGTGCCCGGAATGATATCACCTATTAGCTTACGCCTTTAGATCGTGCCCCATCGAACACGACAGCAGAAGACCCATAAAGCTGTGAGGCTATCTTTGATGCCTAGATATTACAGAGCCGGAATGACGCAAGAAGGGCTGTCTTTGGGGTATTCTTGTGTCCAAATTTCGCCCTTTGTTGGAAGTGCATAATGGCCAGCGAAACGTTAATCAGGTCACATACAGCAGCTCTGATGCCATCTTTGTTTTCCACCTGTAGTATTTCTTTCAAATATCTCGTAGAAATTCTGCGCGACTGACCTCTCAAGTGCATTGATGGAGAGCTCGTCAATGATTCCTCACGATTGAGTTCATGACCTTATTGTCACAAGTTGAATGCCTCAGTTATGGGTCAAACTTCAAGGGTGGACGGATTGAGATGCCCATCGCTGGAGGATTTGTTTTACACAACCTCGTTCCAACCGCTCATTAACTCAGACCGATCGTCGCTGGTATATCTGTTCCTTTTAGGCATTAATTGCCGTATAAGTCTAAATATAACTTTTGCCTCCGTTCACCGTCCCATTTTTGTCCTGTGTAAAGGAAATAAAATGCCAGCCAAGCGAGTGTGCATCGGCAGAGCGATAAAATATATAATTCTAGGGTGGACTCAAGGCTGCATTAGAAAGCGTCATCTCTGCTGGGATAAGCCTTTCCCGGCATATCATTACCAGCCCGCAAGTATCTTAACCCAATCAATGTCGGTTGTGCTATGAGAAATCTGGCATAAGATGACACTCTCCGGCGGCCACTCCTTCTTCGGCCAGGCGCGAACCTGCCAATTCTTATCATGTCATTACATCTCTATCTCGCGCGAGTCATTCCATAAGATGGTCGTCATGAATTCAAAAGATCAAGAGGCTCCTCAAGGTTCCCCAGAAAGCCCCATCTTGGATGCGGGTACGGGCTGCAGCTATGGTAAGTAAATCGGACCGGACCTCAGCCCCATAAAATTTAGATTTAAAATCACAACAAGGGAAGGGCATTATCAGCTTTCTATGAAGCTATTGTGAGACGAAGTGTGCAGCTCCTTTCTACTGTCGGTAAGCAGGCGGCCGAGGCTTCGAGACGTTCAAGAAAGCCAGGACGGTCAAGCCTATGGCAGCGAAGGCTCGGGCGGAGCGATGAATCTGCCCACATGACGCTGATGGACTTATGGGGGAGGCAAAAGTGCGACAGCGTCCCGTCTATTTTTGGAAACCCAAGACCAACCTTAAGTCCAGGGCCAGTAGGAGCCCACTATAAATCCTCCCGGGTTCCCCTCATCTTGCCGACCACCCCTCTTTCCAACCGCTTCATTCGTCTCGGAACTCGTCCAGTATCAGATTCCGAAGCGATGGCCACTCACCATTACTACCTTGACGCGCAACTCTACCACCAGGCAGGCTCGTACCACCAGCGCACTAGGTCCCGCGTCTGGTCCTATCCCGACGATCACCTCTTCTTCCGCACGCGTCCGGGCTCCAGTGGAGGCAGTATGCCTATGCATATGCGTCTAAAATCAGTCTCGCGGGCCCTCCTTGATGACGGAAGGGATGGCTTGTACTATCTCGGAACGGGCGCCAATGATACCTCCAACAACGGTCAGCATCACAGTCATAAACAAACTTAACTTTCGCTGGACTAACCTAACTGTTATCCAGAACAATCTCTGCTAGGTGCATTGGTTGGCGGCAAGGAGGCGAGATTGAATGGCAAGCTTGAGTTAATCATGACCATGCCTGAGGATGTATTGTATGAGGTGTGTATTCTTCATCTTTCTCCGAGCTTGTCCGCTTTCTCTATCTCCATCATGTGTTCTCCACACGACGGATCGTGCCGCTGCATGTCATTGAATTGACTTGCCGGTGTAATCACCCTCACAACAGCATGACCGACCACTCACCGAGGCATAAAAATACACCTCGCTTGTTATGACCGAACGACGACTCCCCTTTCCTTCTCTTGTCATGCCTCCAAGATGCTTTCTTTCTCTGCATCTGTCACCTCTCACATTTATTTCACGCCGATCATCACTCCCTGGATCAGAGATCGAGAGCTAACATATCCTCCCCTTCCTTTTGTCCGATAGATATTCAGCCATCTACATCCGCTCGATTTGTTGCACCTCTCCCGTAGCAGTTGGGGTTTGCGCAGCCTCCTCCTCGCGCGCCACGCCCGTGGGGTCTGGCGAGCCGCCCTGTCGAACGTGTGAGCCCTTCCACCCTGCCCGGACGACCTCACCGAGGTTGCCTATGCCAGTTTGGCGTTTGACAACTGGTGCCATGTATGCGTTCATGTCCCTTCACGCTTCATCTGCTTGTTCACAGACGTTACATTTTTAGTTCTGCTTCGAGCCGGAGGTCGAACAAATCTCTTGGATATGCCGTGTACGGTGTTGCGAGAATTGTCTAAAGACGGAGTAAGTCAACGGAGTTGCTCGTGGTGAAATGATGGAAGGGCAGCTTGCTGACTAGTTGACTCGGCGGCTGTAGGTTCATTTCGGAGGCAGAGCTGGAGTTCCGGATCCCTGAAGACCTGTTCATCGAGCGACCAGATTCAATTTTCCCCTACCTTTCTCATCGGCGTGAGACCATCTTTCAATTTCCTCACAAGTTGCTTCAAATTTACAAATTGTCTGAAGCGACACGGAGAGGCGCCAAGAGCGGTAACCGCGTACCGCTCTATCTCACCTCAACGGCGAATGAATACCTCCAGGAGTTGGACGATATTGTCCTTAACGAAGACGACGAAGCCCTCTCTCGATGGAGCGAGCGTAAACGCGACATCCAGGCTGAGAAGCTGACGGTGGGTGCTAGGGCGCTCTTTCTCTTCCTAAGCCATTGTCGCTCATATCTCCTTCCATTCCATCTTCCCTTTAACCCGCCCACCAATGAACGGATTTGCAACAGCACGCGGCCCTCTGTGAATATTGGTCGACGCACTGGGCGTACCGGGCACCACCCCGTCCCTCACCGTCGTGTAAGGGCGAGCTGGGCATCGTCAGCGTGCTTCTCGTTCTCCTCGCGTTCATGTGGCGCGAGGCGCTCGCTAGGCTGTACGTGGGTGTAGGCGCCGCTATCATGGCGCTCATCGCCAGTGCTGCTGGCCACAAGTGAACCTCGAGGTCAGACATTTTGATCTCGAGGAACGAATGTTTATTTTCGGTGGGCGTTGTGGGCGAGGATGTAGTGGTGTTTGGCAGTCATCGTGCGGACCAGCTGTGGGCAAGTGCTCACTTGTCGGTGGTGGCGCACTGAGTGATTAGTCGATGGCGTTTCGATGCGATGCGCCATGCACTTTGCCAACCGACGCTGTCTTTCAAGTTACCACACCACACGGAGATAAGGGCTGCTGTCAATGATCGTAGCCTCCGCCGGTTGCAAGTCCTCTCTATACATTTTGGACCGCGGAGGAGCCCATACAACGGAAGACACGACGCGACCTACACTTACCTGGAAGATTTTGCCTTAGCGAATCGCGATGCCACAGTAATCCGTACTCCGCGACACTGAACGATCCAAGAAGCGTTGAGTGCTGGTTCGTCGACCGCGTGCCGCCCGCGGGGCTCAGAACCGTCTACGACACCAGCAAGCTTCAATGCAATCAAATTTTAGATAGGCAGCTAGCAGCGTGTGCTGCTTTCCCGATGGGCGAAGGCTTCGAAGGGCAGCATTCCATGGGTTTATTCGATTTGGGTTAGTGTAACATGTTTGAAATATTTTCCTTGCAGTTTGTATTTTCAGTGTATGAGTACTTGAATGTACAGACACCGCGAAATTATTGGAATCAACTAGCAATTAGCATGGTAGTTAAATCTACTCTCCTCGGTTGTTCTGTCTACAGAATCTGCAGAACGTAAAACTCAACGATGCGGAGAGGGGTGGAAAGAAGAGCGCTCTGGCACCCGAGAATGCGAGTGCTCTGTGAGCCCTGAGCTCATGGAGGACCAAATCTCCCTTAACTTACCACAGGGAAGTATGAGGGTATACATTTATGCAATCCAGAACTTTTCGTGCACCGGCGCAGAATAAACGGGAACTGGGAATCAGTAAACGGGAGTCCACCTGTTGCAGCGCGAACTCCCACGTGTCGCCCTCAGGCAAGCAAGAGGCCAACAATACATCATATCCTCATCAACACCATTCAAGTCCGAAACAAACTGTAGGCTCTTAGGCCGCGACTGCGCAGAACATTTCGAATTTGGGCGTGTCTTTCTCCGCTTCTCTCTTCTGGGTCCTGCCGAAGCATATTCGAACTCGACCAAGAAAGCAATGGCAATTCCTCCACAACTATTTCGGGCATTAGAGAACTTGCGAGACCAGGCGAAGGATGCGGTGTGGGCCTTGTCGTCGTGTCTCTGCCAGCAGACACCAAAGATAAAGATAAATGGACGTACTTGTGAGTGGACATATTTCAGTCATTTTGCACATCGAATTGTGACCCTGGAAGCACCGAAATTGTCTGCTCGGATTGAGCAGAGCGACCGTGGTGTCTTCTTCTGTTCGGTTGATTCAAATTTCATGCAGCCATATTGACGCATTGGTCTCTAGTTCAAGTTCTCAAAGTTCTCGGAGAAGGAGGCTTCTCGTTTGTGTACCTGGCACAAGATGAGCACAGCGGGGTATGTTGTCCTGGGGTTGTCTACCATTCGGACAATACCGACCCTAGACGTTTTCCAGAGACAGTTTGCACTCAAGAAAATTCGCTGTCCAACAGGTTCTCAGGGCGTGAAGGAGGCTATGAGGGAGGTCGAAGCATACAGGCGGTTCAAGTACGTCTCATATCCTTGCTCTCGTCTCGACATAATTTGACCGAGACCAACGTTTTGTAGACACCCGAATATCATTAGGATCCTGGTAAGCTCCGGCTTTACGTTGCAAATGGCGGAATAAGCCTACAAATTCGACAATGTGCTTCAGGACTCTGCAGTTGTTCAAGACCCCGAAGGCGATGGGCAAATTGTATACCTCTTCCTTCCTCTATATAAGGTTCAAGTTCTCGTTGCGTCTCCGTGGCTGGCTTGGAGAACTCATCCTTTGTGTTCCCTATAGCGTGGAAACCTTCAAGACGCGATCAACGCGAACGTCGTCAACGGCCGGCATTTCCCTGAGCAAGACATGGTGCGACTCTTCCGTGGGACATGTCTCGCCGTACGTGCCATGCATGAATATCGTCCAACCACACCTCGCTCCGCCGTCAAGACAGGCGCTGCTTCAGCCGGGAAGGGCAATGCCCAACCAGACCATGATGATGACGTCGACGAACGATTCCCTCAAGCGGAGGGTGACGCGGAGGGCGGATATTCATACGACGGACCCTCAGCTGTGAATGTGCCTCTTGTAACAAGACATAGGCCGGATGAAGATGGAGATATTGTATTTGATGGAGATGAGGAAGGCGAACTCGGGGAAGGCCAGGGCAAGCCTGCTTTGGAGATTGTGCCGTATGCTCATAGGGATCTAAAGCCCGGGTGCGTCAGCATATCCTTCACCACGTCTTCAGACCCTGAGTGTTCTTTCTCTGGGTAGGAACATCATGATTGCAGATGATGGAAAGACACCTATTCTCATGGATTTTGGTAGTACGATGAAGGCAAGAGTGTTCATCGAGAACCGCTCCCAGGCACTGCTCCAGCAGGTTCGCTTTCATCTTTTTGCATGTGTGCTTTGGTTCTTAGACTCTTTTCTTTTCTTTTTTTCAGGATATTGCCGCGGAGCAGAGCACGATGGCTTACCGTGCGCCCGAACTATTCGATGTGAAAACAGGGCAGACGTTAGATGAAAAAGTCGACATCTGGGTACGTCATTGTGTAATAACTGTCTTCTTTTCTCACTTCTTTCGCCCTATAGTCGCTGGGATGTACTCTGTTTGCGCTGGCGTACTCACATTCGCCATTCGAGAACACGCAGACGACGGAACAAGGGGGCTCGATAGCCATGGCTGTTCTCAATGCCCAGTACAAGCACCCGCAGTCAGCGTACTCGCAAGGGTTCAGGGATCTTATTGACAGTATGCTGAAAGTAAACCCCGCGGAACGGCCAGACATCAACCAGGTGGGCTTAAACGATACTCGCAGTTCTTGAAAAAGCGTTGCTGATGCTTTATCCCCAGGTTATTCGGATGACAGACAGAGTTTTGCAGAGCCTGGCTTGAGGTCATTGTCTCAGAAACTGCAGCCCCCTACGTTCGAGCTTATTCGCCGCTCTTTAGTCGCTCCTTACCTCCCTACATCTATCTTTATTTTGCCTTACGGATGGACATTTATACCTCCTAATCGTCGAATGAATCATATGAAAGTACCCAACTGCATCAAGAATGCTACAAAACTATGACACCTCTACCGCCTTCCGAGATGATTTACCTTTCGTTCCTTTTATTGCTCGTGAGCGCGCATTCTTAGCCCGATCACCTGTTGAGCGAACGATATCCTTGATGCTTTCTTTCCTTTGGGCAGAAAAAAGTGATTTTGATCCCTCATTGATTGGGCCAGCGAGAACTGGGGTTTTTCCTTCATCTTCGCCCTTCGGCTTCGCCTTTTTCTCTGGATGAGAGGATGTTTCAATGGCGGACGGCTTCTGAAGGACTTCGACTTGAGAAGGAGCAATTGGCGAGGGCTTCTTCTGACTGCTGGTTGTTTCCAGTTTTCGCTTCTTCGTAGGTGATAACGTCGAGGTGGCCTCTGATGCTTTACTGGCACGTTTCTTTGTTTCCTTGGGCTTGACTGAAGTTGATTCTGCTTCTGGAGCTCCTTTGACCGACAGTAAAGACTCAGAAACATGTTTTTGCGAAGTGGTTGGAAGTGTCTTCTTCAAGTTGACCGCCTTTTGGGCTTTCTTTTCTTTGCTTTTTTCACGCCGCAGCCTCAAGTGTGCCTGTCTCGCTTTCTAAGAAACCGAGATAACAAGACGTTAACCACCACGTCATAAAAACGGGCGGCGGAAATACCTTTTTTTCCGCTCGTTTAGAGGTACCAGAGGTAGAAGGTTCCAAGGATAACTTCGGTTTTTCTTCAGAATGTCGCTTCAAGATCTCCCAGGCGCTCTCGTTAGAATCTGCCTCAGTTGCAATTGCTTTAAATTGCTTCAAACGTCGTTCATGTGCCTGTTTGCAAAAACAGGAAAACGCAGAAGTCAGCGAAACATAAGGAAAGATGGCCCACCAACGAAAGCGTACATGCATTGGAGGTTCTGTGCAGGTCCACCATCTTGATGCCCTTGAGCAACTTTCCAGGGCACACTATGCACGCTCTGACTTCGGGCATGACAGAAACCACGTAGACAGGGTCCTTGAGCGCCTGGCCGACGCTGACTTCCGGATCTTCTTCTGCATCTTCATCTTCGTCTTCCTCGTCCTCTTCTCCTGATAAAGCTTCCTCAGCATCCACGTCTGGATGCATTTCATCGTCTTCTTCATCCTCCTCTCCAGAGGACCCGCCGGAGTCCGACTCTGAGGCAGACTCCTCGGAGTCAGTATCGTGCATCCCCAAAATCTCCTTCATGTCCTCATCAAGACCGAGCTCTTCTTCCTCTTGCTTCTTTCTGCGGCGCTTTTCGACTCTCTTAAACATTTTTATGCAGGAAGTGGGAAAGGGAAAAGGAAAGCAGAGAGCAAGAACTGACAGAAGTAAAGAGTTATAAGTTCAAGAGCTTTTTTGGCGGCGTTGATCTTGTTCCCGAGCCGGACCGAGAGTTCCGTCAGCCTTACACCCATATCTCCTCGAAACCAATGTTTTTTTTTTATTCGAGCTATTTCTGCTATGGATATATACGTAAACAATAGATCCTCGGGTCTCAGCCACAGCACCGCGCATAATGTTCAACCAACGTTTGTCTTCCGCTAGAGAAAGAGCGACTGATGATCCGTGCAAAGCTTGCATGCGAATTTAGACGTCCAGTAAAATGGGTTTGCCACACGTAGATATTTCGTGGACAGTGCAGCGGGAGAGATTTATAATGTTTATTGCACATTTCTTGACCTCGGTTCTCAGCCGAACGTCGTCGTCGGCAGATCGATCGACAGAGGAAAGTTCATCGATTCCGACATCCGAAAGACGCCTGACGAATTGGCCCATGATCTCGTAGGCGATGTGGGTTTGAAGCTTCTCGTGTCGATCCAAAGGAGTGGATAGAATTAGCTGACGAAGGAGCCAGACATCTTGAACATATGTGAGAAGGATGGAAGAATCAGAGAATCACCCACAAAGTTGCAGACATCCCCTGCAGATGGTGTAGTCGCAAGGGCGAATTAAGGAAAGGGAGTGATTCTGCCATGTTGCCCTCCTTGTTCATCGCCGTCCGAAAATTTAAAACACTTTTCCTCGAGGAACAACGACGAGACAGTCTCGCGGCTGTCATTATTCGACATATCACCCAAGACGGACTTCATCGGATCGGAGAAGAGGTGGTGGTGTATCTTCTCGTTGTTCAACGCAACGACGTATGCAGCTTCCATCAGGCGCAATTTCTTCATGCAGTGGTATACCGCGAAAGCCATGTCAGCCAAGGTGCTTGTCGACCCATGCCTGTCCCCGAGCAGAGTCATTGGTCGCGTGATCGGCGCCACTGCTAGTGGCCCCTCGAATCTCTCACCGAGTATTGTCATATTCCACTCAGTTTTTGTTGCTGGAAAACGGCTTGAAACGTATCGTGATGAAACACCGTCGAAGCAGGGAACCTGTTGGAACGAAAAGTTGAACCATGTAAGCACATAAACGATAGAAGGCCCTGAACCGAGGAGATTTATAGGCACACTGAGGTTTGCGGCGGTGCTTATCTGTAATGAAATAGAGCTCGAAGGTGGGAAGGATGGTGATCACGATTAAGAACAGAAGGACGATGCCAGAGAGAAAGGTCACAAAAAAGTGACCATTTTATGGAGAGACCGCAAAACAAAAAGTCGATCAGACCAACTAAGAAATGGATGAGAGGAAATGACAGGACCAAAAGAACCTCAGGGACTTTCCATGCAATCACACCTTCGTAAGCAATTGACGAAGGCAAATGGCGTCCTGTGGGTCAAGCGTTACATCGCACTCGTATTCGTGGAGCCACTGGATGCAAAGATTCAGGATGCCAAGGAAAACGGGCTGAGGGAGACTGATGAACCAGAACATGTTGATGCAATTGTCGATTCCGAATGGGGGAAATGTAGGTGGAGAAGGAAGAGAGTCGGTTGGAGAAGTGTTTCCTGTGTTGCTTGAATGGGAATTTGTTCCAAAAGCTAAATGTTCCGCTCATTGGGATGTTATTGCAGACTTTGGTATAATTCGATCACGAATGCAGTCATGAGAAGAGACCCGCCTGTTATCAAAGCTACACTGAATGATGCTCTCAACAAGATGGAAAATGGAAAATAACGAACAAAAATCAGCAATTTGTCGGTCTCGTCTCTCCAGTCCTCGCACAGATCTTTATTGTATTTCTTCATTTTCTTTCCTAGGGATCGCCCTTCTCAGCATATTCATGTGGAGCTCCTGAAAGGCAAGGGTCTCGGCCGCTTCTATTCGTGGATAATGAGAAATCGAGGACACAAAGGGAAGGGAAGAAGACACACATTGTCGATGGTATTCTTTCTCGAGGAGCTACGATGAGGAAGAGGGCTTGCTTCCGACGGTTGAGATCGAGGGTGCTTCGTATCACTTTGAGGAACATCGATCGAGATGTGGGGCGGGGTCAACTTCTCGTCCATCAGAAAGGGCTGTAAGATTCACGACGAAATCTCTGAGAGGCGCTCCCAAATATCGTTTGCCACGAGGAAGCCAGGTGGTTGGCTTTCTAGCGGAGGAAAGCTAACTTTCGCCTCGGCTCTGGAGCCATCCTTGTTGTATCAACTGTCATAATTCACCAGGGAACCGTGCATATCGTACTAGTAAGGTCTGAAGGCACGGTTTAGTCCTGTTGGATGCGAGAATGCATTCGTGAATCATCGGTGAAATTGTTCAAGGGCACTCGTTCGACTCCAGAGTCATCCTGAAACGAAGAGGTAGAGAATTGACGCTCCTCGACATATGGTGATAGCACGATAGACCTTAAAACGATTGACGGAGATGTCGGAAACGCGCTGAACCGAGAGCGACATGGTCATTGGAGGACCCCCGAAACAGATAGGGGAGCAGTCATGGCTAGCTGCAGACATTCTGGACACGGATGTTGGGCAGCCGATGGTTTTGAGAAAAAAAAGGCGTTGGTGTCGTGTACTCGTAACCATGACATGCTGGTGTCATACCATTATTAGATAGGCCTGCTGTGCATGTCACTAGTTCACTCAAGCCGTAGAGGTTCGATTTGATTCCTCATTAGCCTGTGTATCGGTTAGGGCTTATCCGAGAGAGGAGAACGCGCGCGCCGGGGAGAGTGCTGCGCACACGTAAGAGACTAGGAGTATTGGGACGATGGAGTTTTGGCAGACGAAGGAGCCCTCGAGGTTGTATCGAGGAATGTAATGTGCTATGGGCGCCAAATTGTGCGGGGAAGGAGGTGCGGGGAAGAGTTAAGGGGCGTGAGAAACAGAGTGGCGCCACCACATGATGCCTCGAATTCGAAAGTCAGATCGTCATGCTTTGATCATCGACATCACAAATCAGTCTTCCACGAATGGAGAATTCACCTGCATCATCACCAGCCCACCAGAGCCCACCCCTGGTGGGTTTAAAACCCATTCATTCCTGTCATCGTTCCTGGCATATTCTCTCGCATCCACAACATGTCTGGCTTTCCTGATGCAGCCATCTCCTCGTTGACCAAAGGTCTCAATGCCGTTGTCGAGAAATTGAACGCCGGTGGCGCCAACGGGCTTGCTGCCGCTCTGAAACCGACGACGCGTACCCTGCTTTCAAGCGCAGTACTCCTCGTGTTCCTCAGGCTTTACCTCAAGAAACGCCAGAAGAAATCGAAATATGTGACGAATCTTTCGAAAGTTGGGAAGCAGGTACAAGCTGGACAAGTTAGCGCTCAGGCGTTGCCGGAATACGACGTAATTATTGTTGGAGGAGGTTCGTTCATTACCTTGTTCTATTAGGCCCCATGCTCAGCCCAGTGAACTCGTTGCAGGCACTTCAGGATGCGCATTGGCTGCACGATTGTCAGAAGACCCCAATATCCGTGTCCTCCTACTCGAGTCAGGAGGCAGGTTAGCACCTTGAATCCCTCCTGCTGATTCTCGCTCACGTCCGAGCAGTGGACGCGTTCTTCCAGACAGTCGCACTCCTGCCAGCTACACTAGGCTATACGCCAAGCCAGAGCATGTCCACAACTATTTCACGGAGCCGCAAACGTCTGCCGATGGCAAGAAGAAGTTCTGGCCACGAGGTATGGGCTCAATCCAGAATGGTCTCTGTCTGCTATATTCTGATTGTCACCCAACAGCGCGCATGCTTGGAGGATGTGAGTAGACCCATTGAAACCGATCACAACCTTCGTTGATGAATTTGCGCCCAGGTTCATCCATCAATGCTCAAATGTGATTATTCCCTGTTCTATGGGCGAGCCAAGTACTGACACTTTGTTCTAGGGCACAGTACGGCGCTCCAGGCGACTTCGATGAATGGGCTGCCATTTCAGGCGATGACTCTTGGTCATGGAAGAACTTTGCTCAGTACGTGGCTTCGCATCTCAATGTTCGCCCAACAACCTGAACTGTGCCTTAAGATACTTCCGCAAATTCGAGAACTACCAGCCCCACCCCGGCTATCCCCTCGTCGACAAGTCTGTCAAAGGAACCCAGGGGCCAGTCCATGTTGGCTACTATAATTCAGTGTCGGGCTGGTGCAATTACTTTATTGAATCATGCGTAGCGGCTGGCATTCCGTTCACGCACGATTTCAATGGTCCACAAGGCACAAATGGTGCTGGAAGGGTTAGCATTCTCTCCAGAAGTCGTCTTGATCATACTGTCTAATCCCACATTTCTTTCAGATAAGTAAGAAAAACATTCTGTCAGGTCGTCCTGGAAAAATTTATTTACCCTATACAAATTAGTGACCTACGTGAACAGCAAATTCGAACGCGTCTCCTCTGAAGGAGCATACTTGACGCCTGACGTGCTTGCTCGTCCCAATCTTACAGTCGCGACCAACGCCACTGGGACTCGAGTTATAATCGACGAGACTCCTGGAGAGCAGTGCAGGGCAGTTGGGGTGGAATTCGCCAACACTGAGAACGGACCACGCTTCCAAGCTAGAGCGAAGAAGGATGTCATTATCTCGTATGACCTCCCTTTCTATCGATGTAGTCTTCAACTAACGATATGCTTCGTTCAAAGAGCTGGCGCTGTCCAATCACCCCACGTACGCCTTCTCTCGCTCGCCCAACTTCAGAGCTTCGTAATTACGCGTATCCCAGATCCTCCTTCTTTCGGGTATCGGCCCCGCTGACCACCTTAAGTCAAAAGGTGTCAAGGTTGTGGAAGACCTCCCAGGCGTTGGTGCCAACCTCGTCGACCACCCCATCGTCGACATGTACTTCAAGCAAAGCGGTGTCGTCGCCGACTTCTCTTTCCTCCGACCTGGGTCAATCGGTGGTATATTAAAGCTTTTCGGTGCATTGGGCCAGTACTACTTGCTCGGGCGTGGCGGACCGTTGGCCATGAACGTAAGGGCTTTTCTTTTTTCTTTTCCTTTTCTTGTGTGTTGAAGTGCAACCCGAGCTGATTCGATTATCTTTTTCTACCAGTGGGGTGAATCAGCTGCATTCATCAGGACTGACGATCCCGCCTTGTTCCCGCCGTCGGAATTCCCTGAAAAGCTGATCGACAGCACCTCGACGAAGGATAGTCCTGATATCGAGTATTTCTGCACCTCTACTGCCTACAAGGTGTGTGCTTCCACCTCCTTACGTTTGGGTGCTTCTGACAGGGGCTGCAGGACCACGGCCGTATTTTCTTCGAAGGCATTCATACCTTCGCCATCCATGCATATCTACTCAGGTCAGTATTGTCGCAATACATTTTCGTGAAGGAATCCAGCTCAAGACAAATCTCGCAGGCCGACGAGTCGTGGTCAAATTCGGTTGAACTCCTCGAATCCCTTCGCCCACCCAAGTGTCAACCCCAAGTTAGTCCCAGTCTCAAGCTTGCTCTAAAATCCAACTAAGAACCTTCCACCTCCTAGCTATCTCTCCACCCACGAAGACGTCGCTAAGCTTGTGCGCAGCGTCCGCCTTGGCTTGCGCATCACCCAACAAGAACCTGTCCGCTCGCACCTCGACCAAACCTGCACGCGGCCTGACCTCGACCACCAGCTGCACCTCAAGTCCGACAAGAAGATCGAGGCACTCGTTAGGGAGCGTGTCGAGACGGTGTACCACCCGACGTCGACCTGTCGGATGGCGCCGCTCGAGCAAGGAGGTGTTGTGGATAATAAACTGCGGGTATATGGTGTCCAGGGCTTGAGGGTGTGTGATGCGTCGGTGTTCCCATCGATTATTTCTGGGCATACGGTATGTTGCTTTCGACGGTCTTCGTGTGGCTCTCGTACGGAAAGCTGACTCGGTTGTTTTTCCGTAGGCTGGTGCTTGCTTCGCTGTCGCTGAGAAGCTTGCTGATGATATCAAAGCCGAATATGCGGCTGCCAGACGTTGAAAGGCGTCGATACTGGGGAGGATTTCGGGCCTATCTGTGTGTATTACATATTTCTGTTTCTCCTTCCGATGGATGGATTCTTTAAGTGCTTGCATCTCAATCAGACAAAAGACTTATACAAATGTTTTGCATTAATACTGCATTTGTAATTCTACTTCTCCTGAAAATCCCCAAAAAGTGATAATTAATGCGAAATTCGAATGGTGGATGATAAGTGCAGGCGTAAAAAGTGGATGAGAAGGGCGAAAATGGATGCCAGTGCACTGTAAAGTGTTCCGTTGATGCTAGTATCACATTGAAAATGCTGGTGGTCGTGATGCTGGTGTACAATGTTGAATGATGATGGATGATCTGCAAGGCAAACGAAGGTTAGGAATTGAACGGGATCGAGAGCGGAGGGATTGCTCACGATGATAAGGTTAAGGCATAACAGTCGTCAATGCGCGATGAGGGATCTCATGCGACGACACAGTAGGCGTTGTTGCCTGACCCGCCAGTCTCCTCGTTAGATGGTAGAGAGGGATCCTCAACAGTGGTGATGGCCGCGAAAAAGTTGGTGATGGTGGTGAAAGCGTCCATTGCAGATGAGGATGAGGAGAGAGATAGGTGGTTTTGGTAGGCGGGTTTGGTAGCGAAAGAGCTTGGGGAAAGCCATGTCGACCCATTGTCACTTTTATACACCCACACAGGCAAAGTACGATGGAATTCAAGAAGCCGACTAAGTACAGAAGACGCTTGAGATCCAGGTGCAGCCAAGGGCCACTAATTGTTCTCGTATATTAACTTGGGCCTTTAGGGGCCGAGGAGAGGGAAAAAGACAATAAGGGAGGGACTTCGGGTCATCATGTAAGGCAGCGACAGCCGAAGCAGTCGACCAAACACAATAAGCAGGGGGTTGATAAGATCCCCGGGTGACGTCCTGGCATCGCGGGGAGCAGTTGGGAGAACAAAAAGCGAGCTCCGGATTTGGGTGCGGCGTGGGAGTCTATTGTCCCATGGACTTCGACCAAGGACGACACTGAGAGTGAGGGGAGTGCGGGCGGCCGAATGAGAGGATGGGCTCTAGATCCAGACGGTGAAGGTGCAGATGAGAATGGGCAACGAGCGGAATGTTGGTCCCCGATAGCGTCCATGGAGGATTACCTAGATAAGCTGATCATCGTAGGAAATGAAGACATACCACGACCTTATAGGCTTATACCCATGAACCGCTCAAATTCGTACCGGTCCTCCAGACACTAATCACTTGATAGCCTATCCGGGATCCCGGAGGGTTTTCAGGCAAGAGGGCGGAAGAGATGGCGATAGAGATGGCGACCGTCGTCGGGTTGGCCGCGCGGCGAAAAACGGCGCGTTCCAAAGCGATTTTTGGCTTGTAGAAGATAGGCTGCGCGTTCTGGGAGAGAAATGGCATGGAGGAAGGTTGGAAAGATAGTGAGCCCACAGGCAACCGGTATATACGCGACAGAGACAAAGGGAACTCCTCATTGGGGTGAGTGACGAGGTGACAGTAACAAGGAGGCATTAGTGTGTAACAGAATACGACCACGTGATCTGTCGCGAAGTAAAACCATGGCCGGATTTGGAAGAGTTCAACCTCGGTTTGCTTCCACCAACGATTCACCATGTTCAAGGGTATCCTTCCCGCTCGTCGTGTCCCCTCGACGGACTTTACAATACTCACAAATCTGGTGGACAACAACGGAAAGGAAAACCAGCCATTTCTTCCCTCAACCATGCAGGCCGCTGCCACAAAATCCCGCAAGGTGTCCAAGGGGTTCATGGCGACCAATGAGAAGAAGAAAAAGCCTGAATCGAAGAAGACCAAGGACTCTCAGATAGAGGAGATTGACATCTCCCCTCAAGCATTTGACAAACTTCTTGTACGTCGTTCAAACCATCCAACACCGCAGTTTCTTATTTCGCGATGTCGCAGGACGATCTTCAAATTCCTTCGGCTCTGAGACCGAAACTCTACGGAATGGACGCGTCAGTCAAGGCGGCGATGCTTAAATCATCCCAAACTATGGCTATTAGTCCAGTGCCTGAACCATCACCGCCTAGCACACCACGAACTAATCGGGGGCCACGACGGGCACACAGCACCGAGTCACTGAGTCCCCGGCATGCAACAATTGCTTCACTTATGAATGACAACTCCGAACTCCCCTATCCTGGCCTCTCTGCCGCTCCTGTCTCCGCCCACATATCCCCTTACCTCTCATCGCCAGAGCGAAAAGCTAGTGGACACTCACGTGGCCTCTCGTTCGATCCTCCGCGCTTCTTCTCCAAGAGCCAAATCAATCTTGCAGAGCCCTCTTCTTCATCTACTTTAGATCTCCTCGCTGGGAGTAAAGTCAGCAAAGAGAAGGGCATAAGCGTCAGCAAGAACATTTCTCCAACGAGATTTTGTAGCATCCTTACTGGAACTTCAAGCACTCAACTAGACGTAGAGGATCTGAAGAAGTTGCGGTTGCTGTTACGAAACGAGTCTGCAACGTACGTCTTGGCCATCCTTCATCTTAGCCGTGTGCTAATAATCAAACAGATGGTCAACAGAGTTTTTGAAACTCGGCGGCTATTCTGCCCTTCTGACCAGATTGAATGAAATCCTCGAGGTTGAATGGAGGTATATAGCATTATTTTCTGTCGCATCCGTTTGCCAACATCTTTCTAGGGAAGAACAGCACGACGATCAAGTTCTTCACGAACTCTTGCGTTGCTTCAGAGCTCTCTCCACATCCTCCATTGGATGCTTCGCACTGCGCAGCTCCTGTCCAACACCTTTCGTACAGCTCGTCGCTCTGCTGTACTCCGACAAGAAACCAGGAGAAGTTGCAACACGTCAGCTCATTGCCGAACTTCTCCTCGTCCTCTTCGACCTCTACCCGCCCTCATCTCTCCCTTCAACGAGCTCTAAGCCCGGGCCCATGCCTGCAGGCGCCGGCCGCCACCGCGAGGCTTGGGAAAGCCACACCTCGCTCCCCACATCCAACCTCATCACCCTACCAGCGCCACACAAGACATTCTTCTCCCTCATACGCTCCCTCTTGCTAACACCTGCCCCACCACCCACAGAGGCGCCTGGTGCTCCTATTTCTCCGCACGAGTTCATCGAGTCTCTGCACGTTCCGAGGATATATAAGACATATCTGAAGGAGTTGTCGGAGGTGTGCAGAGATTACTTCTGGGTGTTCTGCCATCCAAATAACACAATCTGGGTGTTGTCTGAGACGAATGAGAGCAGTGTCGAGAAGCCGAGAGCACCTGGTGGCATGACCGGTGGTGTTGAGTATGAGGCTATGAGTTATTTCGTACGTTGCTTATTGTTTGTTTTTTCACCGAAGCCGTAAATGACCTGTTCTCTTCAGACCACCCAACTCAAACTGGTCAATGCCATCGCGAAATGTGTCGAGTCGCTCGATCTACCTAAAGAGCACGAACACTCCCCATATCAATTCCATGCCGACCTTTTCCTCTCAGGCCTAGAGCGCATTATACTTGTTCGTCACCCTTTCTTACTGTTCCAGATCCCCCAAATGATCTGGATTATTTTTTTTGCTTTAGATCTCTAGGAAGGCATCCACAACCTACTACCCAACCCTCCACCTTGAGCTTGCGAGGTATATCGCCTACGCCGTGCGTGCAGGCTATGAGCTGCCTTACACTGTCGCTCGTCTCATCGGCCTGCCACCTCCTGCACATGCCAAGAGCCCCCAGGTCTCTGCATCCGCTTCGAGTTCAGGCAAGAGCACGCCACGCCAACCTACGACCCCATCCAAGCGTGCATCGGTTGCTGCTCCTCCGGGTACGGGCTCGACAGGCTTTGGTGTCCCTGTCGGCAGTGGCTACCCAGCTGCAGTCCATGGACAGGTCTTCCCTGGGCTACCTTCCCCTAAGAAGCTCGAGTCTATGCGGTTTGATTGATGACGGACCCCTACAGAGACATCGAGATGACGAACGAACGAAGCTTATGAAACCCTAGCGATGAAGACTCGACACTTTGACGAAATAATTGATGAAGATCTGATGACGAAGACGAAGAAATCGAAGAATATCACTGTTGCTGTTTACTCGCCTCCTAGAGTAGTGGGTGTACCTATTTAATGGTCTATCTGCTTGCTACGACGCATACACACATTTTTTTCTTGGATGACCATATATATATGTTGCAATCTCATCGCTTTTTGTTGCTTTCTTTTTGTTTGGGGCCTGCCCTTGATTCATGCTCTTCCTTGTTTTCTTTTCTCTCAGCTTTCTTCTAGCGATACCAAGCTTGATAACCACTTAGAAATTGATGAATACCGCAATTATCATTCGAAAACATATCATGGAATTGAACACTATTTGAGTACCAACAATTGGGGTGGAAACCGACCAGTAGAAGATACGGATAACAAGAACTTCAAAAGATCAGCAGCCACCCTGGCAAATATCCCTATGATACTATGCGACATTCAAGAAACCCACTTTAAGTCGATGGTTGCCCCTGCATACTTTAAGGACGACAATTCTCTGAAAAACTCCTGCAGATAGTTGGGATCCTGTTGGGAGAGCCAAGGCTTGTTGGTGTAATGGATGGTGACTATCCGAAGTCTTGCCACGACCCTCTCGGGCAATGCTCGTCCCGCTGAGTATGTAGAGCTACCGGCCAGATCAACACGTTTCCTGGTCATGTTTACGAGGGTTCGAGGAGTGAAAGAAATCGGTCCACAATACACCAAATTCTTGAGATGTGGAGGAAGCAAGAATAGTAGTCGTGCAAAACTGTGGGCGGATGCTGCATGGCAGACCAGGTCGAGCTTCTCTGAATCAAGACATCGGGAATCGGAGATGAGTTGGATCCTGCAGCTGATGCTGAGCTTGCAGATATCCTGGATCTGAGACTGAGACTGAGCTTTTTCTATGTTTTTGTTCGTATTAGATAGACTGTTTTCTGTGCTTGTATCGTATCCCCTCCATGTCCCGCAGATCTCGAGATGGTCCACGCGGTGTAATATCATATCATATCATATCGGAGACAAATAAGGATCCCGCTGTGATATACGTAGTCCTTGGAGGACGGGAGGTGCTCAAGCAAACGCACAACATCCTCCTCCTTGCATCGACAAAGCAGGTTGAGTCTTGTCAACTGCATGACGAACGTCGACAATGTTCGCCAACGCGGCGTACACACCTATCTTGACTGCCAAAAAAATTAGATTGGGTAAGCGCAGCCGATCCAGTATCAAATCGAATAGATTGGGCCTCAGCCACTTCAAGTTCGCGAGCTCATACCCCCGCCAGACATTTCTCGTACCAGCGTAGCCATTACCGTGTCTCCTCCGACAGGAGGGTATCCCACTTGGCCAACGCGCGATAAGTCTTCAGAATTGATGCAGCGTTGCGAGGCTAAATACACCGGAGAACTCTTGAAGCAGTGCAAATTAACGTCTAGTTTCTGTGTGTCGGCTGTACCATAGTCAGTGTATGAGTTTGGATGGATGTTAATCCCACTGAGACCTCCTTTCTGTCGAATGGCCCACTACCGCGAACCGAAAATCGAGCAAGATCAGTCGCGGGAAGATGTGTCGTTGCGTTTCAAGGCGTCAGAGAGTCCGACATAAGGAGGTTTGTGAGAGACCTCCATGCGCTTGCTACTTTGCAGCAACAGGAGAAACACTTCGCAGAGGGGTCACTCCACGCCTGAAGTCGTCGACGGCTTATGCGGTAGATGTCTAGTAAAGGACACGATAGAGTGTAAGCTATCTTGCATACATAGCGCCCTGATCTTTTTCTGAAGCGATGTGCGGATGGATGTGACCCCATAACTCTCGTCGTCGCCGATGCTATTTCCTCCATGCTCTGCACACTGACGCAGGACAAAGGCTCTGGAAGTCGTGTGCTGTATTCCGACAGGGTCGGCACTTTCAGTCTGGCGCTGCAGGCTATCCAGGGTCGCAGCGTAGAATTTCGCTGATAATATGCACAGGCAAGATTCTAAGGAAAGGTGACAGTGCGCTTAGTTCCTCGTCGAGTTCACGGCGTTTGTTGAACAGATTTGAACACGTTTGATGTGCTCTCCCGATTGCATGTCGCAGAGATATTTTCTTGTCAGCGGCTCCCGGGTCGCATATGTAGAACGAGGGTGCGCAGTTGCCATCGTTGCGAGGCATGAAGTTTGGCGGTGAATTGGTTCTAAAGTACGATCACAAATCAGCACTCGCCATGTAGTGATAGTTAACTGACCTAGTATCTTTCAATTTCTTGCGCGGTCGAATGGGAGGGCAAGCATGCTACTGGTGTTGCTGGAACTATGCTGTTTTTGACCGTGCTTGCTCTCAATTCCGAAGGGGTGAGAAAATGAGTGTCTATCAAGCTCAAGCTCAATCACCAATTCTATCCGCACATACGCCCATCCCATTTCCATTAGATACACGCATAAACTTTACGGCGCAGGTTAAAACCTTCCATTCTTCTCGGCCGCGATTTCAGCCTTGATAATATCAGCAAGATGCTCAGCCGAAGCCAGAACAGCGCCAGCCTATGTCCGTTTGTGAGCAAAACCAAACGATGGCACAACACATAACGTACAGTGTGCCCAGAGACGATCTCAGGAAAGATAGACGCGTCGCACACTCTCAGACCCTTGACGCCGTACACCCGTAGTTTGCCATCAACGACTCCTCTGTCCTCTAGAGGCGCCATTCTGCAGGTACTTGCAGGATGGTACAGGGTCTCTACACGTCGGCGAATAATTTCTTCTAGCTCCTTGTCCGTCTTCAGGTGCGTCTGGTGGTCGAGGAGAGGGTGGTTGTCATTTTGGTCAAGCCTTAGGGCAAGAGGCTCCGTCTGGCCGATTGTGAGGATGAGCTTGAAACCGCGCAAGATCCTCGCAATATCTTCTGGAGCAGTTAGATACCTGAATCATGAAATGAGCGTGGTACATTAAGAACAGGGTTTAATAAACGCACTTGGGATCCATGGACGGAGCATCCCACGGATCTGCGGACTTCAGTCGGAGGTTTCCTTGGCTCATTGGTCTGAAGAGGAACGATAGCAATAAGCGTCCGAAACGCATACCAGCAGGCAGCGCCTACCTCAACAGGCAGACGTGAACAGCAAAGGTATGCATCGGGAACATGAACTTCCCGTGGTCCTGATGACGAATTCACGCCAGGAAGAGGTCTCGAAATGCTATCACCTTACCTTGTAGGCAAACGGTGTTGTGAATATTTCCAAGTCAGGACTATCGGGCCCTGAAGTGCTGTCGGTGATCTTCTCGGGATATTTGCTCTCTGGAAACAATGTCGGGTCGTCGGTTCTGACAAAGGCAGCAGACTCTCCGAACTGGACAAGATCAGGACTTGAACATCTGGAAGGAAAGCAGAACCTACGTTGGTGGCTAGGGGGCCGGTTTGTTTGGTGAAGTACTCGATCGAAGAACCAATAAATTTGACACCATCGACAAGGTCCTTGGGCTTGACATGCTTCGAGGAATCATTGAATTTATTTTTGAAATAAACGTCCACGACAGGGTGGTCAATAAGATGAGAGCCGACGCCCGGCAGATCTTTGACGACAGGAATGCTGAATTTCTTCAGGTCATCAATTGGACCAATCCCTGATAGCATAAGGATCTAACGAATAAAAGAAACACTGAGAAAAAAGGTGTTTTATTGAATACCTGAGGGGAATGGATGGCTCCTCCGCTGCAACGAGCATTTACTTTCGTGGGACCTGATCGAGAAGAAGCCTACTTACCAAATTATGACATCCCGTTTCGAGCTGGCTCGGTATCGCTGACCGTTCTTTTTCGTGGCGAACTCAACACCGATGGTTCTGATCTCATCACCGACCTTTTCAGTAAGTACCTTCGTCACTTGGGCATGCAAGACGACCTTGAGGTTCGGCCTGGACAAAACATCATCGGTCAAATATGCAGACTCGGATGAGACTCTTGTACGAGTCTCGTCCATATAAGTCACTGGGAAAAATTGAGTATTCTTCATCTCTTCAGACGTTATGACAAACTTACTGATCTACAAAAGTGTGTCAGGAAGGAATTCGGTACACACAAATAGCACATACCCTGTTCACACCTCTGGTTCCTGCGCTGGTATTGAAATCAGGGGCATACGGAATGCCGAGTTTCGTGCAAGTTTTGATGAAGTCTTTCGAGCTTTCTGAAACAGAGCTGAAGTAACCGACGCGCATCGGTCCGTCGCCTCCTTTGACTTGGGTGTTCACATCTGGGTAAGCCGGGTCATCGATATACTTCTCGAACTTGGTGAAGTAGCTATATCAGATTTAATAAATTCAGGCCGGAATGACAACGTCGAGAAAGGCACGCTCACCGTCTGAAGTTTTCCCAGCACCAGCTTTCGTCCTTTATCATGCTTCCCCATTGATCGAAGTCGGCCGGGGAGCCATATTGTGCCCTATGAAAAATTGAAAGCTGTGGGAGAGAAGGCGGTGTCACAAACATACATTTGAGCATTTATCGCAGAACCTGAAGAGCACATGAAGATCCCAACTCAAAGCTTTGGCAATGGTTTTCAAAGACGTACATCCTCCTAGCATTTTCCCTCGAGGCCAGTATTTCTTCTTGTCTTGTGCGGACGTTTGAGGCTCCGTATAGAGATTGTATACGTGTTTCGAGTTGAACAGGAGGGAATACGCGACCGGAATACGTGTGAAAAGGAGACTCTTTCCACTACAACAAAAACATCAGCCTTACGAAAACACCTTCGAGGAGGGCGTTCGCACCTTACTCCAGCCTCCAGCAATAAAACACTGACCGACGGCTCCTCCGACAAACGTGCAGCTAGGACGCATCCTGCAGTGCCTACAGGAAGGCGTTACTGAAGAGTTGGATCCACAACGACGTTCTTACCGCCTCCAACGATGATAATGTCGTACTCTCCCGATGCTCCGACCTTGGCTGGGTGAATGATAAGTTTCCTGTTTGTACCGACGAACAGCTGACGAAAGAGGCCCATGGCAAGAGACAGTAGCCAGGCGAACTTGTTGCCAAAGTTTCCCGTTCGTGCGTGCTTGAGAGCGATGAAGGTGACGCCTAGAAGGACCAACAGAGACGTTTTTCGCGTCGGGAGGAGGGAGGCCGACGTATCGCTTGTTCCATGCACGCAGTCCTTTTGAGTTGTTCAAGAGACTAGCCTATTCTTGAGAAGAACCTGGAGAGCTGATCCGGGACTGAAATCACGTTCGTATGGAGGTCATTTGAGGGGTATCAGGATTCCGACCTGCGCGAACTGTTCGAGACCATTCGATTTGGCCAATGTCCATTGCTCTTGTTGAGTTCTTTCTGACTGAGAATTGATTGTGTAGACGATCTCGTACAGAGTAGAGCCACCAGCTCGGTGCTATAACGTTGCGTGCGTTTTGGAGCAAGACGATACTTTCATAGAATGTGTTTTTTGACAATGAGTGGAGTGTGAAGAGTTTCCCAGGAACGATTATCACGACAAGTCGGGACCCCGGATTTGAGTCCCATGCCATCTCTTCCCCGGATTATACGCATCCGAAGCTCGAGTCCCCTCGATAAACGTCAATGAACGCTCTCTCCGTCAAGTGACGCCCTCCACAGGGTACAAAATGCTAATATGTGAGGTCATTTCATCTCAGGTCGCTCCATCGTGAACTGAAATTAAACGAACGTCGTCTAGACTAGTTTACAGGTCCAACTTTGGGAGGCCAACCCGCCATAGCGTTGCGTTCACCAGTGTTATTTGAAAGGTGTGCCGCCGACTATCCGCGTCTGGCTTCAACGAAACGCAAACCAAGCCCGGGGAGACGTACCTGGAACGCTCAGGACCGTGTTAAGCCAAATGTTTCCAGAGCTGAAACGTCGACTAGGCATCTTTGGAACTTGCATTGGCCAATGCGCAAACTTGGACTACCAGAGAACCATGCTGTACCGCCCAAGACGAGTTGTCGGGCGCCTCTTGTTCCTACAAAGAACATCTGCATACCGGAGTACCCGAGCTTCTCGCTGGTACTGGACCGTGCCTATTTGAAAACACGCCCCTTCCCCCTTGCTCTCGGTCATCTCTCCTTACAGTTCCAGTCCGGGGCAGATGAATTATTCGTGGTGACAACGCACATCGTTGTCATTTTAGTGTGTTTTAGTCTTTATTTTCATGTTCCAGGCTACTCATCAGTGCCATTAAGGAATGAGCTTTGCCCGCGTCTCGTCCCTGACGTCGAGAACACTTGTTGGACGGCGTCGAGAGGAGCGAATACAACGGGAATGTGTATAGGAAACACAGTGGGTGCTGAGCGTCTTCGCCGTGCGTTTCAGAACCTCGCGTCCAGTGACACGAGGCTAAAAACGAATTCACATCTCATTTTACGATCCAACCAAAAAACATCAGCAGGAATAGCAAGGGCAAGCGGTGGCAACGTTAACACCGCCACGTCCAGAACCTTTAATTTCAACACTACGAGTACTTTGAAGGTGCCTAGTACGGTTACAAGCTGCCTCTAATTCGTTCTATTTTATTACGCTTTATCTTTGATACTAATCATAAAGGCATGAAAGAGCAATCTAGCGATATGATACATTTCCCGATGGACAATAAGGATAGAGCGTTCGGCATCCATTTCTTTTGTCCCGAACAAGTACTTCAGCCGGAAGTCGTTGGTCACTTGCCACCCCACAAGCGCTTCATAAAATGGAGGATTTTGGTCTTTGGAGGAAGGATTTCCCACCTACATCGCGGGCGTCATTAGATGGGGCAACGTGTCGGAAAGAAACAAAAATACGCACTGAACAATCAAGTTCCCTCTCCCTACCACCTGTCCACGCTCCCTAATAGGCATCCCAGCTCCCTTGATGACGCTCCGGCCCTTCATGTTTTTGTCCTTCGGGTAGTCGATCTGGATGAGAAGGCTCCTGCCATCAATGCCCATGAACGGCACCTTCCCCCCCTGGCGTCGCAGGCTGTCTACCCATGGTAGTCGGACATCCATGACGAGGTCGTCGAAGAGCCGTACGAACCGATCGTGAGGCGCTTCCTCAATGATAAACGCTATATCCTGGAAGACACCAGGCTTCCATTCGTGACCGACGTTGTGGCAGAGGATTCTGGTACCTGGCCGGCACCCCGCAGGAACATCAATTTCTATAACCACGTTCTTGGTCTTGTTTGAGATGTAGGAGCGTGTGATGCCAAAGCGACAGTGTTTGCCGGTGAAGAGTTCTTCGAGAGTGAGAGATAGGGAATAAATCCACTCTGAGGACCGGCCGAGTCCGATAGAGGCGAGTGGGATACCATAGGGTGGTAGCTGAGTGCGCGGCTTCGGATGATCTCTGAATTGGGGCGGTTGGGGCGGATAGCGGCTCGGAGGTGGTGCTGGACGAGTGGGATAGGGAGCAGAAATACTTATGAAACGTAAGCCAGCATTCGGATAAGTCGCCATAGAAGACCCACTTTGGTCGCGAAGTTCTGGTGCTCGACTTAGCCTCTTTCGAGGATTTCTTGGGCGCAAGGGGGGCGAAACGGGGAGGAGCTTTGTATATAGCAGGACCATCTCCGCCTCGACACGGCCCATCATAAGTAAAAGTGTGAGCGGGTCGAACGGCGGGGTTGCGATACTGAGAAGCCATCGTCTCAGCAGGTTGGCGTACGCCCTGCTTCCATGACGAGCGTGGACTGTCGCGATTACTGGACGACGGTGAAGTGGTAAGGGATTCGGTGCTCGACGCGACGAGATGAATAAAGGAGTCTAGAAAGACTGAGGATTCGCTACTGCTTTGGAGAGGCATTGGAGGTACTCGGCGAATCGATGGATGGTTGGGTTGGGTGCTCAGTCGGGGCAAGTGTTCGGCTTTGGGATAGCCTTGTCGAACTAGCGTCCTATAAGCGTTTGTAACCTAGCCCCCAGAAAAGTGAAGAGTAAAAGAAGTGAGATTCAAGATGTCAAGTATGTCAGCATCAAACTCGCGCGTACCTCTATGAAATGCCTTGCTGCTGTGTCTCTGTCGTAAATGTTGTGATGGCGATCTGGATGCCATTTCAAAGCCTAGAGGGCGATGAACACATCCTTGGGTAAGCCAGGGTGCAGAGCGAAGTACCAGTATCCGGTAGGCATTCCTAATTGTGTCTGGGCTTGAGCCTTCCGGCACACCCAGGACTCGATACGCTTCGTGGACAGACATGGGGTGGAAGGAGCGTGTCAGGACCCTTAGAGAAGGGCAGTGATAGATCATTCGGACAGATGCTGGTCTCAAAGAGTGCCATTTATACCGCTGAGTCCCTACTTTCGGGTGGCTTTACACGGAGCCATTGATATGGCAGATCATAAGAGCCTTTCAGTAGATCAACTCGAGCGAGATGACGGTGTAAAAGAGGTTAAGGGATTCATATACCCATGTGGGAGGTCAGGACGCCAGTCTTAAGCCTCATGTTGTCTGCGCTGGAGGTGACGGGAATGAATAGATGGACTAGACAAAATGTGCCAAATCTGGCAGATAGATAGGTGTGATTCTTGCATCTGATTGGCGAAGTGCTAGACCTGCGGTCCAGGACGAAAAGAAAGTCGCGTCGCCTGAGCACTGAGTGGTTCATCCTCTGGAATTAATTATAGATTCTGGGCTTCAGGGCTAAACTCAAAGAAGTCCTCAAGAGGGAGAAATTGATCTGTAAATTCAACCTAGGTAAGTCTCGCTCTGAGGAAGATAACAATACAGGGTTTTTACGTAGATGTATGGTTGTGGTGGAGAGCAACAATGATGTTGAACTTGCAGCGCACGCGTTATTTGGTGGAGACAAACAAAGTTTCTCCTGATGATCTCCGAGGACGTTATCATTGGACCATCGCAACCTGTGTCTCACAGAAACCAATGGGACGCGTCGGAATAGGAAGGCTTCCTCAGGGTTTTCCTCTCGACTCGGCTGACACGTTCTCCACGACGGAACCGTACATGCACTCCGAATGGAATCAGGGATGACCTTCATCGATACCCGGGACCCTGCCACTTAGATTTCATGGATGATTTCGTCGTAATAAACGAAGCCAAGTGTCATGTTCACAGGTCGAAAATCGAGGGTTAAAGACCAAGCAACATGATGATTTCCGAAGAATAGCGAGAAACACGTAAAAATCCGCTCCTTTTCGCTTCGACCTGTGTTGGAGGTTATGGTCCGCGGTTCTGTTTCGAGCGCGCCTTCGACTTCACAACAATAGCACAGCTCGCATGAGGCGTGGGTTCTCCGAGTTCAGCGAAGGCTGTAATCAGCGAAGTCGGTTTTCATTTCATCGAGATACCTTCAAGTATTATGCGACTTCCTTGACGTTCTTTGTACTTGAGCTTGACCCATCATTCAATATCCGACTCTACAGCCTTAGCCACCCTCCTCCCGCGTCATGGCTTCAGCTTTTGCCCTCCTTTGCTGCGAGAGGCTTGGGTATTCTCTCCATCGATTGCTGGTACAGAAGGGACTTTCTGGCATTTGTTGTTTCAAGCCCCGCAACCTGACGTATCCAGGTTTCAAAGAGACGTACATTCTCCTTGATACAGCGCAGCTATTTGTGCAGCAGGAGTGGCCACAGTGCGTCGATCGATACAGAAGCTATAGATTGCTGATCCTCATGAGATAAGAAGCCAGGTGCTGGTGTGCGAGGCAAGACTTAGGCGTTGTTGCCTCCTGTCAACACGTATTTAGGCGAGTACCCTGGAATTGCGCCCACTTCCATCGACCCTTTCTGCCCAATTATGCTGGTAGGGCCGACTGTTCTGGCAACGTCTTCGAAGCTGATAGCCTACAGTGGACTGGCGAACTCGGTCGTCTTGCACAACATCGAAGACATCCTCGAGTCGTCGGGACGAACCTGGGCTTCCTCTTATGCAGCCCCTGTGTCGTAAGGGACGAGGGATCGCGGGATTGAGGATGGATGGCAGCGATAGGTAAAATCCGAAAGCCTAAGTGTAATCGTTTTGCATTTCTGTTCAGTGGACGGATTCTCGTAGGCGCTATCTATTTTGATTCCAGAAATCTGCCATGAGCGCTCGTGAAATTTTACTTGACCCCTTAGACCTTACCTGCCTTTAAAAAATCTTGTATACCGAGTACCTCGGTACTACCGTAGCTCTTCTTTGCAAGCGAATTTTATGCAGTAATCAGAAGGCCGGAAAGATATTACCAGATTTGCTCACATCGGGATTAAAGGACGATAATGAATCCAAAGTCTTCGAGCAGGAGCCTCAGCAAGTAGATACGAGCCAGCCGCTGGGCGCCGGGATGTGGGCACATGCGCAATCGCTGGAGCCAGATCATTTCGCATGAAGGAACGATTTACGACTTTCGCCAGTAGTCCGAATCCACAAGCCTATCGACTAGGAGTGGAAAGAGAAGATGTGTCCGGCGGAACTTGGGCTGAAGGCCCTGCCCATGACTGTAGCCGCAAGAGATGCATCTTTCGAGAGGTGTAGAGAGGTGTGCTCACTCCAATGACCTCGTTCAACTTCCGGTTTCAACTCTTCCGCAGCAAGAGTACCTTAATACAGCCACAGGAACGAAAACGGCCAGTGCTCACCTGTCATGGTGTGAAAACTCTGATGGATTGGAGTGATCACTAGTACGTAAACTGCATGACCAGTAGGCACTGCGAGGGTGGTAGGCGTGTGCAATTAACGACAATAGATAGCTCTTGCATCGAGGATTTCTTCGCGCGTCTAGCGTCCCAAAAGAGCAGCGGAAAACGCCTCTTTATGCCCAAAGATAAGTAAAGAAGCTCGGACCGAAAGCCATGCACCGATTTATTTAGGGAACCATGAAGCCGGCTTTCCCAAGTTTAACTCTGAACAAGCATCTTCAAAGTTTGCAGCGTGCCCACTTCGTGGACGATGGAGAAGATTTGGCAAGATAACTGGCATAAAAGGGAGAAAGATGTCAGAAGTCTGATAACAACAAGAAAGGTATGAAACACACGACGCATTCTGTCCAGAGACGAAATGGCAAAGCCGTAACCTAGACACGGTAGGATTTTTTGTGCGAGGAGTCCTGGACAAAAAATGGGGTGGAAAGGCTGAAGTTGGGTCCTCTGCATTGCTGTAAAAGATAAAACGGAGATCGACAAAATCTCAAACGGGGTGCTCGAAGCGAAGCGATTATACGTCAGGGAGGCGCGTAACTAGCGGGCGAGCGTATCCAGGGTTGAATTTTGACAAATTGGACCACGACGGCGATCCAAAATGTTTGCGTACGTCGGTTTTCAAGGCCTGGACATTAGATCGGATGAAACAAGCCATCGCGAGCTGTGGAGCTAGAACGACATTGCAGCTGGAGAGAGTCGGTCCTCGAGAAGAACGCACCGACAATCTCTGCGGAAAAATGGAAGCAAGAGGTCCTAGATGAGGTGCATATGCATATTGGTTCCCGCGATACAATTTGGACTTGGTAGTGAGCGATCATTTCATGAAATATAGGGAAGGGAAAGTGTTGCAACCAGGCAGATAGGGACGTAGGGCCGCGAAGAATACAGGAAAGGCTCACTATAGGCTCGTAGAACCTAAACTCCTATTGTCCCGAACGGAAGGACGCCGGCAGTCAAAAACGGAAGCAGCGGAGGGATGTTGAAACAGCTTAGAACATGAAAAGAGGTTGTCTTTCGCGCGCACGACCAGAGGCGGGGTTCTGGCATTTGCGGAAATGAAGCAACTATGGTTGGAATGAATATTTCTGTCAAAGCTTAAGGTATATGGTTGTGCTTCTCACCGATAGCTGGAGTATAACCGACACCAACGCAGGTGTGTTGAACTCGTTTCACCCGCCGTGACATCCTTGTGGCATTCATAGCCAATCTACTTCAGGTGGGACTCCTCCAGAGGGTGGTTATCACGCTGCCTCGACATGGGCTGCTTCATAGGTAACACCATCGGCAACTAAAAGGAATGAGTAGTCAGGAAGCGCGATCTACAGTATATCTGGCGATCAGTGGCAAGAGACTCACTGGGGTACTCGTCCCTCCCGTTGGATCACCAAGAACATGAGTTCATGCCGCCTGGGTAATATAAAGACTGTACATCTCGTTTTCCAAAGCTCCACGACCAGAATAAATTAACCACAGATACGTCCAAGTTCAAAGGAAGAACTGCGGCCAATGAGGGGCTGGGTCCCTGCGTTGCGACTCGTCGGATATTGTGCGTCTCAACGGTCCATTGTTCAAGAGATCCACATCCTGGATGCGAGAAGTCGATTCAGGAAGGTTTGTTGAGAGCGGCGAGGAGCGCGAAATCGATCCGTCCTAAGTGATTCATAAGACGGGTTTTCATGAAAGGCCTGGCTGTTGCGTTGGACATCTGTCATGGCTCTATGCAAACAATTCTCGGTCGAGTACCAGAATCGGGTGGCGGCCGAAGCCGTGGATGTTGATTGATGAAGCTACTTTCTACCCAGATGCGTGGATGGTGAGGGAAGGGAGGCGGGCCAGACCAGGTAGGGTTTCACCACAGGAGGAAGCAGCAGCTCGTTCGGTTGAATTCAGACACGGCTTTGGTCTGTAAAAAAGTCGGCGATGCTTTCAAGGGAAAACTCGGATGGCGCTTCTGGTGCATAAGGATGGCGAAGAGAGAAAGGGTTGTTGGGGCAACCTAGCCGCGCGCAGTGAGAGAAAGCTGAACATGTGAGGTGTAAAGTGCGAGACAAAGCCATACGACGCTCTGGTTGGAAAATTTCGACTCAGGTAAGAGTAGAACGTTGAAAATTGGCGATTTTACAGCCCAGTTTCCGCAGACAGAGTTGGTTGGGTTGAAGTTGTCGAAGAGATGGGCCAGACGAGCTGTAAGTAATGTCCCTACCCCAACCAGGACTTGATTAGATTAGATCCATTGTTCTCGGGCACCTCCGACGATAGTGATCACAAATTGTCCATTTCAAGTTCAACAAGCGCGCCTCACACTCCTTGCTACTACCCCTCATGTCGGTTGCCTTGTCCAAAGACGAAGAAGGCTTCATTACTCCCAGTATGCTCATTTCTTACGCAGCGCGTTCAGAGTCGCTCAAAGAACCACAGCCGTAGCTGGGAAGGCTGCCCCACAGCAAGATGCCCCTCCAACAGCGAGCGGTTCGTTCGGGACGATCTATTTGAACGGCCTTTCAGCCTGAAACTCAGTTCTTATAGCCGGCAACTCTGATTTATTCTCGTCGACATTCGAAGTAACGGTACGCCACTTCTGACATTCACGTCTGAGTTTATTGGCAACTAAATCACGACCTCTCAGGTGACACTCGCTGATCAGCAAGGCAACCCAAACTCTCCACTGTATAGCGCGAAGTCTTTCCAAGAACTTGGCCTGTACGTCTTCAATCATTCTAGGCACCTCCGGGTTGTCCTCATATCACCCTTACCAGTCACCCCGACCTTTTGAAGGGATTATTTTCTATGGGTTTTGATAAGCCGTCCAAGATCCAAGAGAAGGCGCTGCCGTTGCTCCTTTCAGACCCGTAAGTAGCATTCTTCTCGGTCCCCGCCGGCCCAATTCTGAGAAAAAAAAATGTGCAGACCGACAAACATGATCGGTCAATCGCAATCAGGCACAGGAAAGACAGCGGCCTTCGTTCTTACAATGCTCAGCCGCGTCGATTACAACCTACATAAGCCTCAAGTGAGTTAGCACAGGTTCTTTCGGGCTAGAAATCGACGTGTCCTAATCGCTTATCTGCATAGGCTCTATGTCTGGCACCGTCCCGAGAACTCGCCAGGCAAATCATGTCTGTCATCACGTCCATGGGCAAATACACGAATGTCCAAACCGAATACGCTATCAAGGACAACCTACCAAAGGATGCGACTAACATTACAGCACAGATCATTGTTGGCACACCGGGTACGATGATGGACCTGATGAGGCGCAAGGTGAGCTTTTGTAAAAGTCTTCCACATCAAGACCTCGAGGTTAATGTATCCCATGAGGTCATCGATACTTCCAATGTCAAAGTATTCGTACTGGATGAGGCCGATAACATGTTAGACCAGGATGGGTTGGGCGACCAGACCCTTCGCGTGAAGAAGTGCGTATTCCATTATCCCTCCAAGATGCCCTCCACAACAAGGACTTTCCAGTATGCTTCCACGAAAGCCTATCCAGATCATCCTCTTCTCTGCTACCTTCCCCGACAACGTCCGTTCCTTCGCTTCCAAGTTTGCACCAAATGCAAACAAGATTGAGCTGCAGAAGGAAGAGTTGAGCGTTGACAACATCAGACAGTTCTACATGGACTGCAGGAACGAGGAGCACAAATACGACATCTTGGTGTCGCTCTACCAGCTCTTGACGATCGGACAGAGTATCATCTTCTGTCAGGTACGTGATCGACGCTCTGTGCTGTGCCGAGCGTATTAAATCACCTATGCTTATAGTATCGGCATACAGCCGACAGAATCTCGCAACGGATGACGGCGGAAGGGCACAAAGTGGCCTCGCTACATGGAGCGAAAGATGCTAGTGAACGTGACGCCATTATTGACCGTTTTCGTGAGGGCCGCGACAAGGTTTGTCGATTCATTCAACCCTTCCGATTCACTGGTCTGAGGAAGGTGGTTGTAGGTGTTAATCACGACGAACGTCATCGCTCGAGGAATTGACATTCTTCAAGTGAACATGGTCGTCAACTACGACCTGCCGCTGATGAACGAGCGAATCAAAGGTGCCGATGAGAGACCCGATATTGAAACGTACATCCACCGTATTGGTGAGCTACGCCCCCTCGACCTATCTGTCTTAAATTTACAATACATGTTTCATAGGCCGAACGGGTCGCTTTGGTCGCAAGGGTATCTCCATAAACTTCGTGCACGACAAGAAGACATGGTTGCAGATGGAACAAATAGAGAAGGCGTTGGGAAGGAAAATTATGCGGATAGAGACAAATGATTTAGATGAGATGGAAGAGGTAAGAGACTGGACCGCCTGTCAGAATTCTGCATGGCCTAATTTTTGTCTGTAGAAAATGAAGCAAGCGTTGAAGTAGCATGGCGGATAATTTTATCGTACTCTACATGAGCGCCCAACGTTCGGCATACAATAGCTGGACCAAGGAGGTCGTCTGGCGAATCGAATGAAAGTTTGATATTTGATATGCGCCAACAAACTGAAAGAAATGAAAAATCTATTATGTGGGGGACGGTGTTAACAATCTAAGGTGAAGTACGTAGACAGCATCCGATATGGTACGATGATAGGTGACAGCAAAACAACAAAACAGAAGGTCCACAAATGTAAGCAACAAACTCATGACGATGCTTGCGCAAAGGCGATGGCGACAGTCTGACAATTGTTAGTTAATCTCGAAACGGAGGGGGTCAATCAAAAATACATACCTCAGAGTGGCTTAGAGAAAGCAAGACCTTCCCAATACCCCTTTCCTCAGCCTTCAGCTTCGCTTCCCCATGAAGTCGAACCATTGGGACCCCAGAGTCATCATTGAGAATCTCGATGTCCTTCATTGCAGCCGCAGCACCTTTCGACTTGACACCAAGCGATTTGAAGACAGCCTCTTTGCCAACCCATCGGGCAGCGAAAGAGGAAGGAGGAGACGGTTGCGCTCGACAGTACGCGATCTCGGCATCGGTGAAATTGCGGGTAAGGAAAGTGGGATTGTGCGAAGGAACAGAGGAAATCAGTTCTAGAAATAATGCGTCAGCACGACAGTGAAACGGATTGTATTTGGGACTGACCCTGATCAACACCCACGCCGACGGATCCACCAGTAGAAGGGGCGGTCGCGAAGATATTGGAGACTGTCTTGGCGTTGGAGATATCAACCGAGACCTCTGTTGCTAGCTTTCCCTTGAAGGAATATTCTCCTGTCTTGGGATCGAAGGAGGCACGAGCCATGGAGTTGAGAAGGACCTTTCCTTCCATCTCCCCGATGTAAGGAGGATGATCCTTGATCTTGACCAAAGAGTTTTTGATCATCATTTCGCTCATTGCCTTGTAAGACTGCAGACCCCGGACGCGATTATGTTGTTTGTAGTTTTCATAGTACGTGGGCTCCAAACAGCCGAAGAGGTAACGAGGATGAATGACCATGGCAGTTCCGCCGACTTGGCCAAAGCCGAAGGACGACTTCATGAAGGCTTAAGTAAATAAAAACATGCAGTCAGGAGAAAAGCGTACCATGACTCCTGCTCGCACTCCGTCTGTATGAATAGTTTTCGATGGGAACAGCAAGAATTGTCGGTCTTGGAAGTGTGAATCGATGTTACTACAGAAGAGGGTTAAATGTGCGGATGACGATAGAGAGCGTTTGCCACTTACTCGCTGTTGCGATTTCCGGGGACGATGCCAGTGATAATAGTCTGCAGCAGACCGGCCATTTGCCACGCAGCAGCGCCACCCTTTGCATGGCCGAGGAGACTCTTCTGAGCGACAATAGGCACGGCGTTCCCTGGCGTTCTTGAGATGGTGGTGAAAATGTCGTTCCAAATACGTGTCTCGTTCTCCTCCTATGAGAGCGACTGAGAAAATAAAGGAAGAGAAAGAGAAAACGGAACCTACGTTGGCGGCGGTGCTGGTGCCGTGAATCGATAGTACACCAATATCGTCCGCAGTGAGACCCCATACAGCAAGAGCGCGTCGAAGGGGAGCAACACGAGGATCATAGCCCTCCAACATCCCATACATGGCGAGTGCATCTTTCTCTTGCCGACCAGCCTCCTTCTCGAGGCTGGCAATACGGTCTGAAATGTAGTCGTCTTCAACAACCTCATTCTGACTCTTGCGATATTCAATTTCTTCTTGAAGTTGCGTCTGTTCGTGAGCGAGCCACTGCGAGATTTGTGTGCGGCGGAAAGCAAGTTGGCGAGAGCGATAAGCCAGGTCAAGAATGGGCATAGGATGCTTGGATTGGACTTCTCGTGCGATGGTCAGGGCGCCACGACCAGGGGCGGGGACCGAGCGGCCAGCCTTGTCGCTAAAAGGAGGTGCTCAGCATGACGCCAGAATCGGAAGACAGAAAGCATACGTAGAAGTGGAAGTAAAGGCAAGGATACCACGGATTGGGGCACCCAACTCAAGAGCAGTTCTAGCACTCATGACGACATGAACACCGGTTCCTTGCGATTCCATGAACTAATGATGGTCGAGTAAGTATCGGCACCATACAAATATACAAAATAGCTTACTCCGGCACGAGAGGTCGTCGCAGGGCGAGACATTTCCGTTGGCTCACGACCCATTGCGAATTCGGTCTCGGCATTGCTCGTTGCCTTCATGTTGGCAAACTCGTATGAACCTTCTTCGCTAATATCATCGAAACCACCAGCGATCATGACTTTCGCTTTGCCAGAGAGGATGCTGTCTGAAGCAATCTCGAGCGATTGGAGAGCTGTCGCGCTGAAGCAACGCGTGAGAAAAGTAATGATGTTTGGCAGTTCCAAAGCAACGTACCATGCACCGACGGGAATCTTGACAGGGCCACTCGACGATAGCAGCAGAAGATTAACCCAACCGGCAGTCGTGTTGATAAATCTGAACGGTTAAAGATAAGCCAGTGAACTAGTCAAAGGATAGCCGAACACGTACGTCTCTTGAAGAATATCATTCTGAACTTCTTTCTCGTCTCGGCGATCCTTGAACATTTTCGCCATGCTCGTAACACCTCCCATACCACTTCCAATACAGGTGCCGACTTCTGAAGGATGCATATGTTCGTACAGCTCGTACGGGTCTGTGATACCAGAAGCATTGAGGGCTTCGGCGGTGCAGACCAATGCCCACAAGGTCGCGCGATCGGTCTGAGCGATGATGTCGTCTGGAATGCCGTAACGCCCAGCATTCCAGCCTGTCGGAACCTGACCAGCAACTGTGCGACTAAACTTGAAGGCTTTAGGTACGTAGACACAGGCGCCTTTCTTGAACTTGGCGAACCATTGCCCGCCTTCGCCAGCCCAGATGTCGCACTTGTCTCCATGCTGCAACTTGAACTTCTGCGCCTCGCTCTCTGACACTTCGATGGGTTCGAGGTCGTGGATGAGTTCGATTTCCTGGTTAAACACCTTCTTGTTCGGGTCGTAACCGCGGAAGAGTTCAGGCTCTGCAAAGGAGAGTTGTGAGGAACGGAATGAATAAATTTGAAAGATGCGAAACTCACCAATCAGGCGAACACCAGCATGCGTGAGAATGTCTTTCTCATAACGGCCCTTGATGTCCTTGTCGTCCACGGGGTCGTTGCTCTTACTGTCCACCCAACCTACGTAAAGCGAGCCATCTTTGAGACGACCGTCGAAATGTTTGATGAAACCCATAAGCCACGCCATCTCGATGGCACCTTCGATGGTAAACTCGCCACGGGCCTCCATCTCCCAGCGTGTTCGAGAACTACCCCAGGGGCCAACTTCAGCGAAGCCAGTGATGACAACAACTTTGTCGAGGTCAATTAGGCCGCGGAGATGCGAGAGTTCATTCAGTGAACTGGCTGATTCTAGAACTGGGAATTCAAAGCGGAAGTTAGCACGGGGAAGAACATCGACGGTTTGAAGGAGGCGTTCAGCCTCAACGCCATTGATAACGGTGAAGTCGGCTGAATTATCGCGAGCAATGGCACGACGGAGGTCCGCCTTCTTGTGCAGTTTTGTCCGGATACGCATAGTGATATCAGCCAAATCGGGGAGGCGATCCATCCCGCCATTCAGATCAGCCCAGATAGGTTCGACTTGAGTGATACTGAAGAGGAGCGGATGCATAAGGCCGAGGATGTTGAAGGCCATTTCCTTAGCCGAGAATGTTCGTACACCGTAACTCTCCAGCTCATGGGCGACGATGTTGGTAGGGGCCATCAAACCGGTTCCGCGGGTCCATCTTAAAAGTGAAAATGAGAAAGAGAAAATCAGAGTTACGCTAAGCTCACCCAATGACAGCGCCAGCAAGGCAAAGGTACTCCCCCCAGCTTTCGGATGCCCAACGTTGGAAGAGGGTCTCCAGGGAAATCTTCGACTCTGAATAAAGACCATCGTTTCCGAACAGACCGTGGTTTGGAGATAATGGGAGAATAACTTGGGTCGGGCGCGTTACAAAATGACGACTAGCCTTCTTGTTCTTGACGGCCCCGAGTAGTCGAAGCAAGTTGACAAGCATCATACGATGAGCGAGTTCAGACCTATCGTCGAGACCGTCGATTTCACGGCCATTCTCAGGAATACCAGCAAATGGCAAAACGTAGTCCAAATCCATGCCAAGAGTAGTGTAGATGTAGTCGACGAGAGCTTCAACGTCTTGCTTGGAACCTTGGTTGAATGGGACGACGGTGAGAGAGGAGCCTCGACTGCCAATAGAGTGGAAAATAGACTGGTAGTACTCCACAGTCTTGCGATTGTAGCTAGATGTCGTGATGACGACCTGGGCCCCACCAGCAAGAAGGCCTTTGACTACTTCGATGCCGATAGAGCCTTTGCCCACTCCCGTAAGAAGAGCATTCTTGTCCTTAAACGTCGTGCCCGACGTGGCAATTTCATGCAGAATGTCGAGATAGACCGCAGTAAGATTGCTGCTATACTCCCAGTTACCGCCAACTTTGCGCTTGAGGTGAAGAAGGGGAACTTTGTCGGATGATATGGCGGTGACAGGGGTAATTCCAGTAACTTGGGGGCGAAGGAATTGCGAGGAGGAGCGGCGGCTGCGGGGAACGGGAGACTGAGGCGATTGATGGAGTGATTTGGCGACGCCTTCATACAAAGCCTTGATGCGGTTCTTTTGATCAGAGCTTATTTCAGGAAGAGATTTTACGACTGTCCAGAGTTTGAGAACATCGTCTTGGACCTTCTGGATGTTGACAGCGCCAGGAACAGTGTCGCTTCTGGCCATCTCTTCCACATAAGCCTCAAGCTTGCGAACATTTTCGCGAACAACTTCAGAGTATTTGATGTCACCCTTCTCGGTCACCTCGGTATGCGGAGCAGTGGGGAATGTAACTGCCAGATAGTCAGGAAGAAACATAGGAAGAGGAAAATAGCTAAACTCACCATCCTTATACATTGGCGGTTTGCCAACAACTTCCTTCGTGTTGTTGATGAGCTCTTGACCAAATTCCTTCGCAAGCTTGTAAGTTTTGCCTTTGGAAGGATCGCAGCGATCGATGCTGTACTGCATGTACTGAAGGAGAGCGGGATCAGCACGGTTGAGGATCGCAATGCAACGAGCGGTGATTTCCCGATCAACGGTTTCAAGGCGGCCGAAGAGAATATCATAGTACATGAGAAGAGCATCTTGACGCGCCCAGTTCCAAGACGAGTCGAAACGGCGGGCCTTCAGCGGGTCGAAACGAGGCTGAATACCATCAATATAGGCGTCACCGTGCTCACGAGTAATGCTGTCCAGCTTAGCTTGAAGGGCAAGGTTGTTCGCTTTCTCCTGATCGAATGCAAGTTCTCCTGATCGTGAATCACGTCCGAGATAGCGCATATAGAGTTCGACATGCTGAGCGGCGAATTTGTTTTGGTCTGCCTGGAACTTGAGGAACTCTTCACTATTGATGACCGCACCGCCTCCACCTCCACTGGCACCTCCAGCAGCACCAGGGGTCAAAAGAGAAATGCCTGCACGCTGCGCGTAAACAGACACGACCCCATCGAGCCAAGACTTTGCCTCCGTCTCAGAAGCTAGGCGCTTAGGAGGCTCTAAGGTGGTGGCAAGAAGCAGGACCCCGTCCGAACGCGAAGGACCAAGGCCCCAACTTTTGGCAAGATATGACTTGATAGCGGAAGCATTGAAACCTCCAGGCATCTTGCCGCCAACGAGCCGAGAGATCAGGCCTGTGCTATACTTACCCAAGGCACCACTGAACCCACTACCGAGAGCAGAGCCAAGCTCCTCTAGTGGGAGTTCCTCGCCTTTCTCAGGTGCAAATGCAAACTCCTGCTGAAGGTCACCCAAAATTTCGTTCTGGAGTGTGGACTTGCCGCCAACGAGGTCTTTGATGGTCTTCGAAAGTGGGATTTCGTCGACACGTTTCTTGAGCTTCTGAGCAACGACGACGAGGAGAATTTCCACAGCTTTGATGGGCACGTCCTCAATACTAGCGACAGGGCCGGATGGGATAGCGACGGGGGCAGCTGATGTGGATGGGGTCGAAATAGCTGCGGCAGACGTCGGAGCTTCAGATGCCGGCTCTTCAGCAGTTTGGGCTTCGGCTTCATCCTCGTACTGGTAATAAATCTCCTTGACGTTCTTGGAATGACAAAGAATTGTGCGGTTCATGCTGCGGGCTCCGTCAATGTGCTCGTATTTCGCCTTTAGAGTACGGGCGGCCATTCCGGTCAACGTTGGCGAAGGTCCGAGCTCGATAAATCGCTCGAAACTGAAAGAAGTGAAGAGCAGATCTTGAGTCTGGATCCATCGCACGGGAGACGCAAATTGGTAGGCAAGAAGCTCCACAAGAATGATGTATGCGAGCTGCTGTCGCTTTTCAGGCCGGGCCCATTGATCTTCCTCCCATTTTCTAAGTACCTTATCCAGCTTGGGCGAGGATGTCTGGTCATAGATGATCTGAGCATATTCGCGAGAGACATCAAACGGCTTCGCGATCAAATTGGGGATGTATTTGCCGATGAGCATGTCGGGGTTGAGGCTCGTCGCGTTGATCTTCTTCGACAAGTCTAGACGAGATGTCAATCTACCGAGCTTACAAGGCTATGGCATGGGACTCACAGGCGCGGAAAGGCAGGACACCCGCCCACAGGTAGCGCGAGTGGAAAGGCACGTCAATGCCCGGAAGAGGAATGGTCGCGAAACCGCGTTCCAACTTAATATAACCCTCGGCGTTCTGTTGAGCTTGAGCTTTGGAGAAGGATTCTCTGACGATGTCGGTAAGCATTTCCTTGACCTTCTCGACGGTGTACGTCTCGGTTAGCTGAGAAAAAATTAAATTAAATTGTCCGCAGCTTTGAGATGAGGCAACAGAAAAACCTTTGCGATATCGATTTTCTGGATCTTCAGGAAGTTAAGGACGTTGGTCATGGTTTGAAGGGCGACGAGCTCTCCCGCGCACACGTATTGTTGGCCCTAGGAACTACGTTTGAACTGCCATCGAGGAGATATAAATATAACATACCTCAACGTTGTAGTTGACGATCTCAAGAAGCGCCGTAGTGACGGTAGCAATCGTATCCACGACTTCTCGGAGAGCGGCATCGCTGAACGTTGGCGAAATACGGCTAGGGTTGACAGCACACATGGCGTAGTTGGAGCGGTTCTCTGAGTCACGTTCTACTGCGCGCTGCATGGTGATACCACGATAGAAAACGACGTCGACAAGATTGGAGATATGGAGAACGTCAGCTATAGAAGCAAGAGCAGAATATTCTCCTAGAGAATGGCCAGCGAAAGCACAATCTTTCTGTACGAAGCCCTTGACACGCATATCTTCGAATGCAGCCTTCTCTGTGACAACTAGAGCGATCTGGGCGAACTGAGTGGCGAATAGAAGGCCATTCGGGTGGCTGAAGGTGTACTTGGGGGTGCGGACGTCAATGTCGGCGAAGAGGGGGAGCGTTTTAACATGGCCATCTTTGTCCGTTGTGTCGTAGGTCATGTCCATGTATCTCTGACGAATTGCCTGACCCTTGATACCGCCGAAGTGGATGGTCTTCTCCTTCGGGTTGTCCTTGACAATCTCGACGATAGAGAACCCGTACACAGCAAGAAGGTGGGCATCGGCGCCATCCCAGACGGCACGAGCAGCGGGAGAGTTGTTGTACAAATCCATGCCCATGCCGGGCTCCTGCGAACCTTGGCCAGTGAAAACATAAACGGTGGTTGGTTGAGAAACTTCGGCCGAGCCTTGTAAGACCTTCTCGCCTTGGCTGTTAGTTGTGTCGATCTTAATGACTAGATTGCCGTCACGCATGCCGATGTGTCGAAGCTTGACCTCGAGAGTATCGCCAGGAATGACCATCCCGACGAAGATGACGTCGTATCTGCAAAAACATTCAATCACAAGGAAAAAGAAGAGTGTAACATTATACATACGCAATAACGCGCTCAGGATGACCTTTGGCAACAACAGTTTCGACGTAGCGGCGAGTTGCCGCACTAGACCACATTCCGTGGGTGATCGTGGCAGGCAATGACGCAAAATCGGAGAAGTAAGGGTTGACATGGATCGGGTTGAAGTCACCGGAGATCTTGGAGTACGGTTCGTTTGTAAGTGGGGTCGCGAAGACAGTGTTGATGTCAGAAGTGGTAAGAGAGTATCCTTCGTTTGCAAGCGGAGTGGTCAAGCCTTGAGGAGTACCGTGACGTTGGAGGTAGGCAAGGATTGGGTTGCCCTGCGAATCGTCCTGTTGGAAGTCAACAGATCCGACCTTAACTAACACCTTGAGCTGGTTGCGGACAAAGATGTCACCAGACACAGAGACGTTGCGGTACGCGGTCCTGTCCTTGAATGATACCTGCGACTGAATACGGAAAATAAGGGAAGTGCCAGCCAGAAGAGGGGAAGACTCGTTCTCCCATTCAAACCACTCCTTGGATTGCAGCACCCCAACAGCGGCATCGGTTTCGAGGGGGACCAGGTAATCAGCCTCCTCCGTCGTGTCGAATGTATTCTCATAGTCAGTGAAGCGGCCTCGGTACAAGAAGGACGAAACGACTTGAATCACGGGTTGGCCTTGACGATAGACATAGCCCTTGACCCTGACAATCTTGCCCTCGTTGCTGTTGGTCACAGAGACGATGCGAGCTTCAGACTTGCAAACATCACCGACTTGAAGAGGCTTCGCGCCGTCGACGATGCGGAAACCATTCGAAAGGTGGACCAGCTTCAACAGATCACCGTCGATTGCGCCTGGAAAGATGGACTTCATGATCGCCTGCAAACGAAATGTAAGACAAAGTATGACTGTTGCACGCAATTTATAAGCGCACCTGCCAGCCCGTGACGATAGCAAAATCCATTGGAGCTTGCACATTCTCGTTCCTCGCTGACTTGAAGGACTCTCCTTGATTGCCAACGACAGCGCAAAACTGTTCGACATCCTCAGGACTTATCGTGACCTCTGGGCCGACAAACTTGTCGCGAATGTCGATCTCAGGGAGAACCTCCTTATCGCCGTACCACAACTTCCAGTAGAACTGCTTGATACGCTTATTGCGATCGGTGGCGATTTCATGGATGGGAGCGAAGCCTTGCGAGGGCTTGTACTGGAATTGAAGAGTAAGAGGGATAGAGCTACCGCGGCGCTCCTCGAAGAGAGTCAGGTTGATCAACTTGGTCTCGGGGACATAGACAACCTCGAGAGCTTTGAAGCTGGAGATGTGTTCGCCATATGAGCGAGCGGCGCCGTAGACGGTGACAGATGAGGGCTCAGAGCCGGAATACTTGATAACAACCTTCTGGCCGACGCGAGGGACAAGGATGCGACGAAGGGGATTGTCGATGTAGGAAGTGCCTTGAACGACAGTAGTTGAAGTGACCAACGCACGAAGCCAGCTGAGCCCTGAACCTACCAGCGTTTCGAGCCAAGCAGAAGTATCAGGAAGCTGGGACCCGAACTCGAAGCTAACCACGTTTCCGTTCTCGCTGCGAACAATGCCAGCGACGTCGTTGACGGAAGGTGGCTCGACAGCGAGATAGTCGATGGTTGGAACAGTCGAGGCATCGCCGTTGTACTTGCGCTGCAGGAGGCGCTGGACGAGACCGTCATTGATGTTGCCCAATAGTTCCTTGATCGGCTCGTCTTTCTTTACCGACCACTTGACGGCAACAGGGCCTTGCAGGATGCACACGCGTTGAGGATCCTGATCGAATACTGCATCGATATCTTCAGCCGCCCAGAGCGAATCCTATTGAACGATCGTAAGCAATCAGTTGTAAAAAGGAAAGACAACATATGGGGCAAAAATCACATGTTAATCACGTACCTTCTTGAACCATACTTCAAAGCTGGAGTCCAGGACTGGGATGAAGGGAACAGGTTTCTGTCCTGGTCTCTGTGCGATCGCGAGGAAATATGCGGCGTCCTCAGCAGCAAGAAGCTGCTCCCTCGCGAGAGGGTACTTCTCGAAGAACTTCTCAACAAACGGCAAAGGATCGTCCAAAGACGTAAAGCTTTGAAGCAGCGAAGGCTTCTTTCCATCCCCATTGACTCCAGCAAAGCGCTCCTCGACGCGCCTCAGCCAATCACCGGTGAGATTTCTCAACGAAATATCCACCCAACGTCGCTGATGCGCCACGAACATCAAGCGCACCATCCTGAGCACGGTCTCTTCATAGGTCATGTCACTCAAGTCAGAAGCAACACTACCATCCTTCTTCCAGCCGAACCAGGGCTTTGCAAAATCCTTGTTCAACTTGGCGATAATCTCCGCTCGGCGTTCTACAAGCCAAGCGGTGCGCTTCTCTTTAGGCAACTTGAAGACAGTGTCGTCGAACTCCTTCCACAACTTTACGCCCCTTGTTGCGACTTTATGGATTGGCTCACCCAACTCCGAACGAACAGTCAAGATGCCACCAGTAGGCTTGACGTACGTGCCCTCCCAAGCACCGTCATCGACGCCAGAGGCACCGACAATCAAGTCTTTGACGGAAGAGCTCGTATGAGCCTCCTTCGCGACCATGACGCGACTAGCGAACAAGAAACCGTCGAAGGGCATGGGTTGGACACCGAAGCGCTCGACAGACCAATCTCCCGTCAGGTACTCCCACACGTCGCCAGCGGATCCAAAGCCAGAACCACCGACAAGAATGACGTTAGGGTGTTGACGGATGGCGCGGTAGGTCGCAAGGACGGGTTGGTGGAAGTCTTCGAAGGAGTGGTGACCACCAGCGCGGCCACCGGTCCACTGCATGATGATGGGGAAGTCGGGATTGGCGGCGGCGATGTTGATGACTTGACGGATGCCGTCGACGGAACCAGGCTTGAAGGAAACGTGCTTGATGCCTGCGGCCTTCAGGCCGTCAATGATCTCAACAGCCTTTTCCGTGGTCGGAATACCAGCAGCAACGCAGAAACCCTCGATGGGAAGGCCCTCCTTGCGCATTTCTTGCCACAAGGGGAACTGGAAGGTAAATTGGCGGGGGTTGATGTAAAGGGCGTTCAGGGTGATGCCGACACCGGCAGGAACACTCTTCTGAATTTCGGCAACTTTGGCGCGCAGAGCAGCAGCATTGTAGTGGCCACCACCGGCCAGTTCGATGTGAAATCCGGCGTCAAGTACTGCGCTAACGAAGCCTGCCTTGACGGTAGAGGGCGTCATCCCAGCGACCATGATGGGCGGTTTACCCAGGAGACGGGAGAATGGAGTGTCGAGATGGAGTTTTCCATCACTGAAGACGGCTCAGAAGGTGCCGACGAAAGAGACATGCGAAGTGCGTACCTGGTCCGAACAAGGCCAGGAGACCACCTCTTACTCCACCACTCCTCGTACTTGATACTGATGGAGCTATATAGCTCCGCGTCGCCTTTACTCTTTTCGCCGACGACGATGACACGAACGCCGCGGCCGTCGAAATTCCTAGCAGTCAACGGGCCAATGCCACTCAACCCTCCGGGACCAAAATCTATGGCGTGTGTGGCCGTCTCGGGGAAATTCGTAGCCTTCGTCCAGTGGATCGGCGACGTGAAGATTTGTTCGCAGAGCGAACGCGTGATGGACGTCTTGAGCTCGCGCATGTCGGATCCTACGTGGTATTCATCAGCCTACGCGAAACCGCGACGACAACTGACCACATACCATCCTCTGTGTTGTAAACAGGAACCTGAAGTTCCTTCGCCTCCCATAAGTCCTCCCCTTCCAAGTCTTCCTCTACAACTCGCGCTGTGGCTTCAGCCAAATATTCGCTGTGATAAGGAGCGCCTACGACCAAGAATCTGACGGAAAAGACAGGTTTGCGCTGAGAGAAGGGAATCTTGCTCTGATCAAGGCCACTAGTAGCCTTCACTTTCCTCAAGCTGGTGACCAATCCAAAGAGTGCTTTGGGAGGGCCTGTTACCACGAAAGCTTTCGATCCATTGTGGAGAGAAATGTAGAGCTGGGAATTAGCCGAAAGGTGCTTGTTCGTCTTGATGATGTGAGGCTCGAGTTCCATGAGACTGAGACCCGTGACTGATAGCATAGGGCCAGGGATACCTTCTCCGCCTTCGATGGAGTCTTGAACGATACTAGGCTCTAACGAGGTGACAGGGAAGGCTTGCTGACCGCGAAGGCCGCAATAGAAAAGCCATTTGAGGGCTTTGCGTGAGTTCTCCGTAAACTCATCGAAGGTGCCTGACGCGGAGATGGCGACAGCAGAAACGACTCCTTGGGAGTGGCCGGTAGCCCCAGCGAGGCGGCTTCGGAGTTCGCCCGGGGTGAGGTCGGTGACACGGCAAACGATTAGGTATTGAAGGAGTTGAGTGAGGCCGATCAGTGGAAACGATACGGGAACGGACGCAAGGTATGGGACGGCAGGGCGAGGAGCTGCACCGGAGAGCCACGATACGACGTCGAGGCCGAAGGTGTAGAAGGTGGAATCTTCCTCGTCCTCCGCAAGTGGGATCAAATTTTCGTCTGCGACGGTTTGCAGGAATGGCGCAGCAAAAGGTGTATAAATGTCGTATAAGTTCTGAAGCTCGTCGAAGTAAACTTCGTTCGTGCCCTGACCGCCGAAAAGGGCGAAAATAGAGGCTTTACCGGAGAGCGCTGCCTCGAGGAGTGTAGACTTCGGTTGGGCCGGAATTTCGGTGACGTGTTGGGCCTGAAGAGCAGCCACGGCGCGGAAGTAGGACGCGAGGACAATTTTGCGCCTCTCTGAGTCGAATGTGGATGTGAGGACATGGATATCCTTGCTGGCGAGGTATGATGACGTAAAGTGCTTGAGCACGTTGAGGAGCAACGCGGTGCGTGCAATAGTGGATTGTGGGTCCTTGGGAATGCTGTCCGCAACATGGGCGAGGAAGCGGGCGGAGAGCTCTAGAGTCGCTTCCGATTCGTTTTGAAGCAGAGTGGTGCTGTCGACCGCGTCTAATTGTGATTGGGTATGCGTGAACTCGTCTCGGAGGACTTCTGCAGCAATCCATTCGTCGGGTTGGGTCGGCACCGGGATTGAGATCTGGAGAGGGAAACACGTTCAGCACGACACGCGGCGGGAGAAAAGCACGGACTCTAATTTGGCCAACAGTGATGATTAGGGGACGTGTCGCAATAGCTGGGGCTGCGATGGCGTGTCCGTTGGGTACGGACATCTTTGAGGGGCGGACGCTGTGAGAGACAACTCGGACAGCGGAATCTATGGAGAGGGATGTCTAGCACGTAGACGCGAAGGAAAAGATGGTCTGGGGCCAACCAGAAAATATATATGTCCCTGACCCCAAACCAGGCTCCCCCAACGAATTTTTGCTTGGAGGAAGTCACGTGGTCGTACGCGCGTCTTAAATGCGGTCATCTTTTGCAGAAAACTGCCTCTTTCGTCTGGGCGGGAGCCATTTCCGGCTTTAAATATAGCCTCTCCGGCCCAGAGTCTGTATCTACCCCAGACTGTTCGTGATAGCTCTGTACATGTCGAACCCCTCTCCCGTCCATACTCCGTGCTGCTACTCGAAGGCTTTGAAACCCAGACACTTTACAACTGCTGGCGCATGTTACTGTATCTCGGATCGCTTATGATGATCCTCCCTTGAGGCTTGGTTGACCTCCTTCATTTCCACTCGCAACGTAATTAGCCTTTCTGATCATGATACATGCCAGATACACGCGTCGTTCAAGTTTTTCTTTCTTTCACGACACGGGCTGTCATGAGGCGGCTGGGTTCTCTCAACTAGTATCATGTCAGCTTGGCCAAGCCCCCCTTCGATATGCCAGTTACAGCAATAAGCAGGGCATCATGCAAACTTTGCGGGCACCATGGGCTCTCCTTCATCGTGTTTCCAACAATCCAAGTGACCTTCGATCAAGGATGTTCAATATGAAATGTCGAAATCGAGACGACAAGGCCCTTCCAAGAAAGTATGCCTACTACTACACATAATATCGCACTTCATGTCATCACGTATTCATCGCTCAAGCCCTGGACCTCGACGGATCCCATGCAACCCCTTTTAGCAATTTTAGCCAATTATGACGGCTCGAGCATTCCAGGTACCAACTGTAACCGATTCTCGCCTATTTCCAGAAAGTGATGGTGAACATCCTCGTCTTTAATCGCTAGGATCCATCGATATACACCTCTGAGTGGTGCTCTAGACAGAGGGCGAGCACGGGCCCTTACCAACCAAAGCAGTAGCAGGTGAGAGTGTCACAATGAAACCTCCCTTGTCACTGAATAAGGGTTTCGATGTGAAGGACTGAGGGATCAATTCTAGCTTTTGAAGTAGTTACGGGAGCAAGTACAGCGCCCACAGCAGCGAGACGGTTCAGGTGCCCCACGCCCTTGCTGATCCTGGTCTGGATATTTATACCCAAGAATATCTTTGGTGCGCTTATATTTGGGACAACCAAGGGAGGAACAGAGGACGAGGGAAATGAAATGCGTGACAATATGGACTAGCGAAGGATGGCCTTGCACCCTATTCAGAACTGACTTCACGGCGACCTTTCATTTTCGGTTAAATTTGGCACCAGCTCTGAAGGCTTTCACTTCTGACGCCGGTTGCCTGCCGAAATCCAGAGATCTCAGGCTGTCCGAATTTTGAAGTGGCTTCATAGATGGCCCGTACCCCACAGAAACGAGGATTTCAAATGCACATTTATTTGTGGGGTAAATGGTTCATCAAAAGGGTATGTGTGGCGCAACGGATCACCAGACCTGACCGATCTATCGCATTTCACAATTATCCTAAGGAAAAGAACGACACCTAAGCCTACTAATTTAATTCAAAGCCGCATGGCCACAAACGAGAGTGGGCACTGTAGACTCTGTACGGATACTCAATCATTTTAGATGATTTCTCTGGCCTGGATTGTTAGCCTGCCAATAACACCACCGCCGTCGGGCGCTACGGTGCTCCCATCATGCCTAACTGCGACGCACTTCTCTCTTGAGGAAGCTGGTGACCTTCTCACTGTTAGATGATCAGCTTATCATGATCGCTCATGGGAAGGCAAACCCACTCCGAGCCTCCAACGCAGCACTTACTTCCCAAATCATCAAGAAGGTTGAGGTGGCCGCTTACTGACCAAGCCGCCCCAGACTTATCAGCGTGCTCATACTTGGCCGAGCGCCCAATCACCTGGCGTTTCATTATCCAGCATCACACCGGCGTTGAGGATGTCGGAATACATAATATTGATACACTACACAGATAACTTACTGCATTATCTTATGGCTGTTGGTCGCGTGCTTTAGGAGTGATGTTGCACAATGGTCATATCGCTCTCCGACCGATCGACCGCCTGCCCCAACATTATCGCGCAACGCACTGGAAGCAACCCAAACCATAGCTTAGGAACAAATGCTAGGGTACTTCCGGTTTGCTGGATCCTTCGGTATCCAGCCGCCCTCAAGGCCCTTCTGGTAACTCCATTCATCGGCATTCTCGGCCTGGAGATGAAAGAAGGACAAATGTCAGTTCATACTACACAGCGGGTAGCAAATGAACTCCATACCTTCCATGTCCAGAAAACCCAACCTTCCGCCATTTCGCCAACTTGGACCTGGACTTCCCAGTACCTAACGGTCCGCGTTAGCATCCGCAGAGCGACCAGAGGAAAAATGACGCACCTCCTTAGGTAGTCCCTATACGATTGCGTCCAGTTCCGATACGATCCGGTGTAATGACTGCAATCTCCATGCGCCTGACTTCCTGGTCCCGTAGACGCATACGTTCCATCCCATCGCGCTCCAACACCACGTCCGTTGAGCCACCTTGCGCAATCAGTGATGGCGTTCGACCATTCGCCAATGATGGTCCAGAGATTATTCTGCGAGTACGCCGGCAGAACTTGGGCGTAGCTACAGGCGAACTAGACAGGGAATTTTAGCTTGAGGTGAGTCAATGCCGGGTGTGAGATTACTTACGTTTATATGATCGTCCATCGACCTGTCGAGTTCCGAGTCACTAAAGATTTGATACTCATGCTGAAATATCATGTATCAGTCATTGCTGCGACAGCACGCAGAGAGGAACACATACGAAATCCATTAAGACTCCGTGCCCTCTCGGAGGCGTCAAAAAATTTGTCCAGCTCTAAGAAAGGGAATGAGTGACGGGAGGTAACAGAGGCACTGGCACTCACATTGACACCCAAAAACGCATCTCCAATCATAATATACACCTGATCTCCGGCAACTTCCCTCACGGCATCGTACGCGTCCTGCCAGAACTCCCTGGTCACACTCGCCCAATCACTGCCCCGAAACCCCGCAGCTTCGTTCAATAGCTCGATCACAGCCACCTGGTCCCCGACCTCCTTCGCCAGGAACCTCAGGGTGTCTATCGTGCGTGTCACATTCGCTGGATTCAGTGCCCATACAGGGTTGGCTGTCCTTTGGCCCGAGTTATCGTACCCGTTTTGGGAGCCGGGCGCACCGTGGAGGTCGAGGATGACGTTGATGTTATGTTTCTTCGCCCATGATAGCGCGCGGAGAAGGTAGGTCCACGCTCCGGGCACGTATGGATCTGGCGAGGTCGATGTAGAGGTGTCGGCAGACGTTATGGGGATGGACCAGTATCCGATTGGTAACCTGAGGGATCGCAGGTGAGATGGGTGCTGCATCGGGGTATGGTGTGCGGAGCAACGCACCGGACATGATTTAGCCCTGCAGCTTTGATTTGGACGAAATCGTCCTCTGATATCCACTGCGTGACGAACCAAGCAGTCAGGAATAGATGCACAGAACACGGGTATCAAATTGACGTACCGTGTCCCAATGACGCATGAGAATTGTTTCGGCCGTTTGTTGGTTGAGAAGTTGGCCAAGGGTGTACTCGTCGACGACGGCATCTCTCGCAGTGCTCTCAAAGACACTGGGTGTAATCCACGGCTGCATCCGGTTGCGTCAGTAAGGGTTAATGTCAGTTTGAAAGGCGGTGTATACTTCTAAGACGAGCCAGCCACCTCTGCAACGGCGGTAAGGATATTATAAATGGGTTCTGAAAGAAAAGGCTCTTACAAGTTGACCCCGCGGATTTTATCAGTTCCATATCTAAATGGTGTGGGAGTCGCTGAAGGAGTCACGGTTGCACTTGTTCCAATTGGGCCAGCGATGTCAATGGAGCCGGTTGAAGAAGGGGCCGTGGTCGTGGTCGTGTCGTCTCCTCCCACCCCCGGGTTGACTGGTGGTTGAAGGACGGCCTGGTTGCGAGGAGGTTGGAGTCTGCATTGTTGCTTCCTGCCGTAGACCGACGTCACAGAAAAGAGGACAGTCGTCTCCAAACAGAACAAGAGTAGGTGGACTGGGAGCATTGATGATGGTCTTTTCCTGTGCGCGTTTGCTTCCGTTATCGATGGCGAAGATAGAGAGGTAAGCTATAGGTGGAGAGTGACCCTAGGAGTAGGTAAAGGTGAAACGTGCACGTTCCGCGCACAATGGCGACTGTGGTGGGCATGTTGGCGAGGCATCAGTGGAGTTCTCGGAGTGAAGGGAGTTCTAAATCCACGAGGCCGAAGCAAGGTTGCCGTAAGTCGATGAGGGATGCAAATCCTGTTGGTAGTCCTGCCGGCCCCCGACAAACAAAAGATATTACCGCACAACACAGGCGCCCAAGGACAGCATGCAATGGAATTCAGGCACTTGAGGTGAAGCCTGAGTGAGGGGTCTCGATCTCCGGGTATTATAACCGCGCAAGGAATAACCCGTAACGGGCATAAGCGATCTTCACGTGATCCCATCTTCTAATTCAGGAAAGCCTTACCGCTTCCGTTCGGCGTTGTTATGCCACCCTCTCCATTCAATTGTGCCCTCGCTCCAATAGCAGCGTTCCTCGATCCATCGTGGGGGCTCTGTATGGGCTCTGTCCAGCGAAAGCATAGCATGAGACCCAGGTTTCAGCAGGTTTCAGCCTCCAAAATCACCGTCTCCACTTCAAGATTTTCTCGAAAACCGGACCTTCAAGATGCGGCACACGACCTTGAGGCTTGAATTCATTGGACCCTCCATTGACACGATCCGAACTGTACGAATGTCACTTTCGTTGATAGGGGGACTGACCGTGTCTTCGCAGTATCATTGGTGTTCGCGTTTTCTTGGCGTGATCGTAACCAAAATCTTGTCCTCGACCCCTTGAAGACAGCATGAGTCCCCCCACTTCTTATAACCCTCCCTTGCGCCAACGTTACAACTCTTTGACTCGGGCTTGTCCCACTTTTCCCGGACTACTTCCTCTCACTGGGTCGCAAATCAGGCTGGTCCCGTCCACTCCTTTGGCTACACCGATCTGCTAAGAAAGCTCGAAGACTTGCACCGACAAGCACCTCTACCTGCTACTCCAACAGATCCCCTTTGGAGGCTGCGCCCCTTTTCTATTTTTTTCTCCCGTGTCTCTTCTTCATAATGTTGGCACAAGGGAGGCGTCAATTTTTCAAGCACACTCTTTCATTGACAAGAGTACGGATACTCGTGCGTCATAAAACACATAGAGGATATACCGCGCCAGCTGACACCGACGCAGTATGAAAGGATCACTTTGACACGCTTCACCGCCATTTATTTCTTCGTTGCCCTAGTTGCCTGCGTTGTCCTTATGGCAATCGAGGGGGTCACCTTCATGTACAATTCGGAGGCTGTCTCTGCGTTGTCTTCTATCACCCGCGACGCCGACGCCGATCTCGATGGCCTCGCGGTGCTGCAAGACAAGGTTCTTCGACTATGTCCCAGTCTTCCCACCAAGTCGGGCATCGTTTGTGTGGAGATGATAAATTTCAACACGGCATTGGCAAAGAGGTCAACTGGGGTACGGTCCGATGTCGTCTGCTTCATAATTTTTATCAAATTCTGACACAACGCAGCTCTCCCGACGACAAGAAGGCCTGGAAGACGCAGAATCCGAATCTTCCGAGTCATCCTCCGACGAGGAGGGATTCTCCTCTTCGGATGAAGAAGATGACGATGCCGGTACGCTTGCAGGAGTCCCTCTTCCTCCTAACGCGCCTCAAGCAACAACGATCGCCGTTACGTCTGTTGGACCAAGTACAACGTCGATCTTCGTCACGACCTCAATGCCTCTTCCAACCGTTGCAGTGCCTACACGGCTTCCTGGCCTCGGGTCTCTTCCCGACCTCACCTTTCCCGAAGACCCAGAGGAGGAAAGCGATAGTTCGGATGACGAGAGTGATGACGAGGGTGATGATGAAAGCGACGATGAAGGCGACGACGACACCACGTCTACGTCTACTACGGTGTTTCTGCCTACCCCAACGTCCATTAACCCCTCCTCTACAACCGCGTCCTCAGGCGCTGGATCAACGAGCTCGACCGAAGGCACCCCCGCTGCTGATTCAATTAACAGCGGTCAAGTCGATCTGCCTGATGCCTGCATTGTATCTCTGAAGTGGCTGAACGATGTGTAAGTGACCTTCGAGTGCACCGGTTTTTTGTCCTGACCTCGTCAATCTTGCAGGATGCACGACGCCCAACGAGAGGATGTTGTTACGTTCCTGTACCAAATCTGGCTGTTCGTCGTTTCACTCCTCGCCGTAAGTGCTTAGACCGTGCCCGGGTGTGATGATTAAATCCAACGCACGCCACGCAGGTTCTGAACGAATCCATCCCTCATTTGGGCATAGCTTTCCTTGGGCATGTCCTAGGTACTGCCTGGTCCGTCTATCGCGTAGTCGCAGTCAAGAAGTTCATGGGCTTGTATCGAAACGACATTATCCCGAAGGCGTGCAACAGCGTTGACCTGATGGGAGATTGGTGGACGGAACGCTTTGAACAGTCGGTGTGTCTGTTACCCCCTCCTCTCCATCATAGATTTTTGACAAATTGCCTTCCAGATCCCTGGTGGCGTCATCCACGCGATCACACTGCTCTTCATTGGGTACCTCTCGTATCGGTTGTTCGCGGTATGCAGAGCTTTCTATTTGTCTTGCCCTCCCGTTCATATGGATTGGCCATACGTGCAGGTCTACACTGACCAGACGTTCGCACGCGTTGGGGCATCTCCAAGAGCTTACAAGGTGTACAAGGTATGGGCACCCTTTCTGTCGTCATGTCAGCTGAAAATGAAACTGCATATAGCTCGTTTTAGTCTTTTCCGTTGGCCTCCAACTCGCCTGGTTCTTCACAATCTCTTCTGCGATTGTGTGGATCGATAAAGTCACCCATACACCTATCAGTCAATTTGCTAGTCACTGCAAGTTATACTTGGCTGCCTTTATCGTAATGCTTCTTGTAAGTAATTCGCCATCGACATTTCGTATTTCACTTATGCTCGCCTCTCATCTCAGGTACAGCTCCCATGGATTATCCTAGTAAGAACGAATCTCTATCAATTGTTCTCACAGGCGTTCATCTCTTTCCTAGGGGTGGATGTGTTTCCGACGCGAGTCCAACATCCGTTTCATTATCTTCTGTATCATATCTGTTCTCCTCCTCGGCATCTCGACTGCTATGTTCTTCAGTGAACGTGAGCTCCCTTTCTGTGTCCATGTCACTCTCGCACTCAAAATTCTGACACATCAATTATTAGTGTATCGATACATCTTCACGGCCTGGCCGTTCTTTGCGACGCTTACCGTGACGTCCTACGTTCTTCTCGTTGCCACAATTATTCTGGCAGTTGTTTGTCGTTTCAACTTCGGAAAGGGACTCGCTGACTACCGTAGGTATCTCCTTACTTATGTTAGGGGATTATGCTGAGAATTTTTGCAGTCCGCTCAAGCGAGGAACTCGAGGCCTCGGACTTCGCCCCCGTCTACATTGGAAGCCGTGACTACCAGGACCCACCTGAGCACCCAATCAATCCCCATCTGGATGTCGAGAAGCAATCAGAGGACGGTGAACAGTTCGAAGATGGCCCTCCTCCGGACTATCCAGTGCCGCTTCACGCCCAAGGCGTTGACAGTTACAGGCGGGACGAGAAACGAGGACCCCCTGGCCTTCCTATGTACAGGTCTGGCGCACAGCAGGCCCTTGTGTCCGTTCCAGATTCAGCGGGAGTGTCGGCTATCCCTCCTGTTGGACCTTCCTCACAAGCCATTCCTCCCCTTTCGCGATTCTCAAGGGCCTTCAGTATGTTGTCGACGTATGTCCCAGCCCCGACGGCAATGAGTATGGAAGCAGAACAGGGATCCCGGGTGGATATAAACAGCGTTGTACCATCAATCCGCTCTCCTCTGCCGCAGCTCCAGACGGACTTAGAAGGTCCTCTTAGGTTGTTCATCACCAACCCATCAGGAGCATCCCCTAGTAGCACCGCACCTCCTGCACCTCCTATGTACGGGCTACCTGCCCACCCAAGGGGAGGGTGGTCATTCCGGTCGAGGATTCGCAGCATCGAGCGAGAAATGGATGTTCCCGTACCGAGATCTCCTCCCCCCACTTGGTCACCGTCTGAGGAGAACAGTGGTAATGCTCGGTTCTAGAGTGCTTATGGACACTTCGTATTAGGGTAATTCGTGCCTTGTTGTTTATAGTGCTCTTTTTTGTGTAATATCTGGTCCGCGACCTATTTTGCTTAGCGGTTGTGCTGTTGTCGTTTACCTGCGATCACTGTTGTGGAATCCGACTTTAAGTCAGCACAAAAAGGCGCGATATGAGTGCTAAACTTTATTTTCTCCCTTTATGCGCACATAAAGGCTTCGAATTTTCTTATAAGGAAACCTTTATGTATAATTTTCGCAATTTCTTAAGTTTAGCACGGATGAAACTGTATTTCGGGTTTACCGATCAAACTGCTGGGTATAGTAATGCGCGGGCCGCGCGGCGTGTGATGACGACAAGCAATCCATTAATCCCACTTTTCACTTCCTGAATTACGCCTGTCCATGATGGCCCCTACAACCTCTGAGATCTGAACGTTGAACCGTTCTCTTCAACTAATCATGCAAATTGTACGTCCTTTCTCACGGCCGCTACCTGCCCTGAGGGCAGCATCGCTTGCTGGTAGTCGCACAACTTTTCTCGCACAACGCGCTGCAATCTCTCGTACCATCACGCAAACCGCACACCGCGCCTTCGTCACAGAAGCGGACCAACAGAAGAGTTACAAAACTGGTGATAGGCAACCTGGAGAAGAGTACGCAAAGACAGAAGGTGCCGCACGTCCAGGTTTTATCAAGGATACCACAGCTTTATGGAGTCTATCCCCGTATCTGACTTCCCTTCTTGCTGTAGGGGTAGGGTTGACAGGCTATGGCCTGTAAGCACTTTTTACCTTGATTTCGACTATGGTCTCACCTCGCACCTCACTAGGTACGAGATGTATGGCGCAATGACAATGTGGCCGCCAGAAATTCGCGAAGATCTCCGCAGTGGTCTGCTCGCTAGACGTAAGGGTGATTTTGACGTAGCATCACAGTATCTCGGAAGGTGAGCCCATTCTTCGACCTTTGTACTCGGTGTCTGACCCTCTTTTAAGAGCTTGGACCAAGGCTAAATCAACACCACTGGATGCTTTTGGGGACCAACCTTTGATTAAATTGACTGGCGTTGGGATTGTCCTAGCAAGCGTGCTCGAGGAAGGACAGAAGAAAGAGGAAGCCTATCAAATTTACGATGATACTCTCCAGCAACTTAGTCCTTCCTACCGCGATCCCCCCTCCAGCAATCGTCCGGATATAGGTCTAGAGGCTTCCAAAGTCTTAAATGCCGCAGAGAGGATCCGCGCCGTCGCACTAGCCTACAAGCTCGGTGAACTTGCTCACGACCTGCAAAAACCTGAGGAAGAAGAGAAATGGCTCACCTCCTCCGTCGAGGCCATCATAAAGAACGTGTTGGTGACCCCACCTTTGTCTGGGGAGGTCGGCAATGGTCAAGGCCCAGTAAATGCCACCCCCCAAGCGAAGGTAGAAGTTCAAGACCTCGGGCTCCCTCCTTGGACCATGGTGCATGATCTCGCCGCTCCTTTTGAAGCCCTAGGCTCCTTCTACGCAAGACACGGGAATATTAAGTGAGACGGATTCTTTCCTTTGCTTGAAACTGTTCTCATTTAATGTCAGTTATGCGATGCCGCTTTACCTGCAGGCCATTGCCATTCTTATTCCTCCTGCTCCTGCTGTAGTGCCAGCGGAAGATAAATGCCGAGGCAGGTTGCATTGCTTCATTTTTAGGTTCCCATGCCGACCTCGACTTACATAGGGGCACAACTTATGAGCAATGTAGCCGAACTTATCCTGCGAAACCACCCAAGCGACAATGTCAGCCCTGAGGTGCTCCATCAAGCGGAATCGTGGGCAAAGAAGGGTTTGGATATTACAGCTACGACTCGCGAACGATCGCCATACAAGCACTCCATCTGTGAAGAAGCATATGCCATTATGCTCTACAATCTTGCCATGATTAGTGAGGTTTGTGCCTGCAACTCTCACAACTGCCGTAGCTAAATCTGATCTCTTCTTTGCGTCAGTTTGCAGGCGACAAGGAAAAGGCCCGTCAACTGCTCTACAAAAGTTTGGATCACTCCAAATCTATAAGTATGCAGGATGGTATTTCGCATGCCGAGGAAGCTCTGCATTCCCTCGACATGGGTTCGACGGAAAGAATCAAACCGTTCGCGTAGTTGAAGTCCGTCGAGAGGCGGATAGAACAATAATCTAGATGCGACGAGAATCGGAGGAGCTGACTGCACAACTACGCATTATTCTGACACGTTGATCCCGTACTAACGTCATTTGTATCATCACATCTCACCTTGTATCATTAGAATTTGCAAATTTATCGTACAATCTCACTATGCTCTATTTTGTTAGGTACAACGTAGAGTATATGTCATTCAACGAGGTCGTAGATGAGCGTAGTACATGAAACATGACGACAAGTCCGTTATAATCTGATAAGGTTTACTTGCTATACATATGCGAGACTTACATAGTGAACTTCCGTCGGAAAGGTAATCGATAAAGTGGGTAACTTGCAAAGAGAGGAAAGAAAAGAGGGCAACGGGAACTGAAAACAGAAGGGGAACATAAAATTGATAGGGAAAGGGAGAGCTGAGAATCAGACCTTGGAGCGACGAGATCCTCTAGGATTCCAGATCTTCCTTTCAGAGACGCCTGGAGTGGCTACATTCTCCTTATCCGAGGCTCTCCTCTCATTCCTCCGGCCCTTCTTCGACTGCTTCCCCTTCCTACCAACCTTTCCCAACAGTTTCTCCTCCCACTCACCCTGCGCCTTTTCGTATGTCTTCCACGCCTCGGTCCCTCCGTCCATCATAGTTTTCTTCAGCTCTCTGGCGCGACCTCTAGCTCTATTCGACCTCTCCTTGAACTCCTCCTTTGCTCCACGCATTATATCTTCACCCTTCTTCTTGAGCTCCTTTGCACGCTTCCTAGCTTTCTCGTTCCGTGCGATGACCTCCTCGTTCAGGTTCTGGAGCTGCTCGCCAAGGGCGCGGGCTTTACCCTTGGACTGCTTGATCACGATGTCCGTCTGCTGGACGATGGAGCTGAAGAGCTCATCGGCGGCCTCGACCAGTTCGTTGAGGTCGTTGCTGACGGCTTCTGTGAGTGCCTTGGCCGTGGCATCGAATACCTCAGAGACGGTGTTGAGGTTGAGGTTCGCAGCTGCCGACGCCGCAGAAGCGATGCTAGACTTGGAAGTGGACCCCTCGGTGAGGAGGACGGTCGATCCCGACGCGGCGTTGGCACGGGAAGCTACAGTGGAAGAGGAAGGCTTCACACGAGGGATCTCTGAGAGAGTAGTCATCGCTCGGAGGATAACGTCTGTTGGTACCGTAGTGATATCGGAAGTGCTGCCCTTGCAGTTGTAACTCTTAGCCGGAGTAGTTGTCGTGACCGCAGACATGGTCTTGGAACTGCTGGCAACGATGAGGCTCAATGAAGACGAAGAGGGCGGCGACGTCACGGAAAGTGAAGTGGTACCAGCATTGACCACCGATAATGCGAAAGCGGGGCTGGAAATAACGGAGTTTCCAACACTGCAACCTTTGCCGTGAGTGTAGGCGCCTGATGATGCGACGACAGAGCGGTCTGCGTGAGCAACGATGTTCCATAAGCTTGCGTTGCCCGATGAAGACGAAGATGAATTGACAGTGGGCGTCGGCGTCGGCGATGCTGGCCGGAATGCGGTATTGCATGCGAATCCCATAATGATAGACATCAAGGCAAATCTGGAGGAATTGTGTGAGAGAGCTTTTTTGAACAATTAAGTGAAACGCACAGTGTGACTGCGTTAACTGATTTGACCTGTTCTGTCAACAGCTTCGACGTAGTGATCTTCGTCTCGTGCCCGATGCAAGATAGAACGTCGTGGGCATTCGACGGTTTGACATCTTGAAGCCCCTGGCTGTCAAAGACGATAGACTTCCCTGTTCCAAGTTTGAGGATTCTGTCTGCTGGAACTGCGAGGAGATCCCAGTCGTCTTCGGCGCTTTGGAGTGCAGTATTCTTCTCGTCATCTGTGATGAAAGAAGAAGGAACGAAAACAGGTAAGAATGCAGTGTGCCACGGAAGACTTGGAAGTTTGGTCGTCGGTAGGTAAACAATTGCCAATGAAGGGTGGTCAGCAAAGTCAAGATTGTCCTAGGAGACGGAAAGTAGAATGAAAAGGCAGAACGAGAAAAACGATACTCCGAAACTTACGACTTCAGCCTTAGGAGTAACTCCGAAGGTCCGATCATGTACAGTTATCATGTCGAAGAATGGTGCTGCATCGTCGGACTTCCTGACGAGTCGGAGAGTCTGAATTTGCTCATCGTCACGAAGGTTGTTAATGAAGTCGTAGCCTGAGTTGACTAGTGCCTTCCGGACCAATTCCTGGACAAACCTCCACTTAATGCCGGAAGGGGCACCATACAGGACAACCTCTAATTCTTTCCTGTCCTCAGACTCAAAATGTCCGACCTCGTGATGTTGGATCTCGGGTGTAGTAGATAACAAACCCGGATCCTCAAGCGGAGGGGGTGTGATTATCGGAGCAGCGGTCTGCGGAGGTTCGACTTCATCCTCAGTGGTAGAGCTGGAAGTGGTCTCTGTAGGGGAAGAAACGGTTTCGAAGGATCTATTCAACTCATCTCGCGAACTGGTCAAAGGATCGGGGAATGACAACCGAAGATCGCGAATAGACGTGTGGGTGCTCGAGAGGTGGCCACCGGTGCTGGAACGCGATGCACTAAGAGTGCCGACGAAGCTCTGGTCGAGGGCTTCCTTGACGCGCTGGTCCTCCTCTGCGACAGCTGGGTCCACAGCTTCGGTGGCAGTCGGGTTGAACCCTACCGCAATTGGTTCAGCCCCGGGGGCGGCAGGAGGTGGCACAGGGTACGTGTCAGGAGCAACTTCATCGCCGCTATCGGAGACGAATCCTTCCCAAGCATCGACGTCGCTATTCATCGCACTCTCGCTGCTGAACGATGAGCGACGGGAACGCGGCATGGAGGCCAGATCGTCGTGATCGCTGTCCTGGTCGGTGAGGGAGTCATTGTCGTCCGAGTCACGGCTAGCGGTGACATCGAGCCACTCTGAATCGGAGAAAGCGTCGGGCTCGGACATTGGTGAGGGTGTAGGGAGGTCTGCAGGGGTAGAAGATGGGAGATTCATGGTGTGAGACGCTCAAAGTGGGCGGTGACCTTTAAGTAGCAGACAAGAACAGCCAAGCTTTCGTAATCCACTGCCAATCTTATCGGTCATGGAGTACATACTCTTCCCGTATCAGATCATTCTTTCCCTCAGCCACCCATGATCCTCACAGACCTTCCATACGACATACTACTGCTCATCTGCATTAACCTTGAACCAAATGGCCTTCTCGCGTTCATACAGGTGCGAATTAGTACTAACCTTGATCCGCACACGCTGACCTTATGCCCGCTGCGGCCACGCAGACATGTCGTGTCCTACACGCTTTCGCCTCCTCGGACTATGTTTGGCACCACATCAGCCATAACCTTCCACTTGACATCCGCAGCGGGGAATTTGCGCAGATCCCCGGATCCGTAATCAAGCAAAGTGTACTCAGGGCGCTACGACTCAGTCAAAACTGGGAGCGCAAGGTCTCCACAATTCGCGGGATAAGACGCATTCATTCGCGAAACACTGTGATACACATGCAGCCGCTGGATAATCGGTGGCTTGTAACTCTATCTCGATCTCCTGCTTCTTCAATCCATCTCTCCGTTTGGCACCTGGAAGAAGCTGCTGGCCCGTCCATAACACCAACTTGCGTTGCGTTGTTCGAACCTCTGCACGCATTCAAATTTGCTGCTTCACTGCAGGATGACGGAGACTGTGTCCTTATCTCTGTCCTTGGTGCCTCCCCGACGCATAAAGGGTGATTACACCTGGCTACGCTATTGCTGGCTTACACTTACTGTTCTGCCCAGAAGATTGTTGACTGTTTACCATCTAAATTTAAAGGGCCGTATAGAAAGCGGCTCTCAGAACGGAGCGCCCTATCTAATGAACACTTGGGTCGTCGAAAACCCAGGGGTATTTTACTATTCAGAAATAGCTGGCCCGATTGTGGCAGCTGCCATCGTCCATGTGTCCCAAGCAGCCCATAGCCACCAAATCGTTGTTCTCAATACCAGAACAAATGTGACTGTTCTTATCGACTCTCCCGGTTTGTTGGTACGTTATCCCCCGTTTCGGATCCAGAATACACTTGTAACCTCTACTCTAGAGATTCGATTGTGGCCGGCTTCAGTTTCGGATATATTCCGAGTTCATTGCTCTTGTCGGAGTTTACAACGAGCAATTAAAAGTTCAAGTGCGGGAACTACCAACAAGTATCCTCTCAGAAGAACCAATACCACAGCTCTCTCCCACCGACCCGATCCCAGTGGAAGACTGGCAATCTTCCGTCGTGGACTACGACACTTCGAAAGATCGCAATCTTGAAATCTATACGACAGCTGAGCCACTATATCAGGCGCCTTTGGAATCGATTTCAGTCATGGTCGCCCATTCTCCGTTCTCCACGATGCAGAGAGGGAGAGTAAACGTGTTTCATTTCCCTGTCGACACTTCGAAAAGAGATCGAACTTTCTCCAACTGGGAGCCTGCTTACACATTTACAACACCCCCAAATGTGACTTTGGAACCGACATGCCTTGGGAAAACTGGTCGTCGAGCAGTATGGCTGGAGCACCAATGGAACACTGATGATTTCCGACTAATGAAGGGTTCATTCATTCCTACCGGAGACACGTCGCCCCACGCTGTCCTGCTTCGACCTCCAGAAATGGCCTTGCCATTTGAACCTCACACTTGCAGGTCACTGGCGTTCGAAGAATCTAGTGGGAGGGTATGGGTAGGGGTTCACACAGGGGATATATACATTCTAGAGTTTTAGTTCGAAGATGTATTTGAATCGATGTCCCCAATGCTTCATTTACTCATTTACTAAGGCACCAGGCGCTTAGCGGGACAGCGGGCCGTTGGACAACAAATGACGATAACTTGGCGATAACCACGTGCCAAATGACCTTTGGGAACAATCATAGGTCAACCTGTACGAAAGAGTCATTTCGAATTTCTGCCTTTTAACTCCCTTCTACCCGCTACCTGACCTCGGATAGACGCGTCGTGGTTGAACGTCACAGCAGCTATGGAGCAGCAGATTGACCAGGTCGTTCAGGCCATTAACATTGCCTTTGATCAAAGTCAGATTTCGCTGCACCAGCAGGCGTTGGCGTATCTGTCGACCGTCCAGCAAAACTCGAACGAGACTTGGAGGCTCGTGTTGAAGCTTTTTGTCGACCAAAACGCCGATGGAACAAGAAAATATCCTGCGCAAGTGCGCTTCTTTGCTCTTCGGGTGCTAGATGAGTTTTTGGACAACCGGTAAGTCAATTGACTTTCGCATTGTGTTGGATGTGGCCAAGCCGTCATCTCAAAGCGTATCCGTCTCATCCGTCTCATTTTAAATGTCTTGTCAACCCGATCCTAAGCTCCCGCGTTCGGCACCCTCTAAAGCTCTGCTCACGAGTCACTTCGTTATAGATTCGAGAGATTTGACGATGAATCCTTCCAAACCCTCCAGCAAGCATTGATCGCGTATATTCAGTCGGAATACGTGTTGGGTCCTGCAGAAGCTGACGCCACATGTGAGTTTCTAGTCTCTCGCCAGATCTTTCTTCTTTCCGAGTGACACGCGGACCAACTAAGTGGTGTCTCTTCCTAGTCATTCGCAACAAGTTTTCCCATACCCTCACCCTCTTCTTCCTCTGCACATACAACGAACAGTGGCCAACGTTCTTCTCTGATCTCTTCACTCTCATCCAGCCAACGGAACAAAGCTCGCAAAAGGGATTCAACCGACATGTGTCCCTGCTCTTCTTTCACATCGTGCTAGAGATCTCAGGCGAGGTGGCGGACCAAATTATCAAGTCTGCGAGAACGTTCAGCGCTGCGCGCCATGCACGCGACGGAAGGGTTAGGGACGGAGTGCGCGAGCGGGATGCCTCTAGAATCAATGAGGCTGTTCTGACTATCGTGGCAGAAGGCGCAGAGAGGATGGCGGAGCTGAGGAAAGACCCAACTGCGGCCTCAGATCCAAAAGAATTGGATAATGTGGTTGAGGTGGTGGATTGGGGTGTGCGTACCTTTGGGTCTTATGTCGGTGCGTCTCTCCGGCTCTTCACAAACCGAGCCAATTAACTGACGAGCTTTACTTTCCACAGGTTGGATAGACATCAACCTTACTGTTACCCCTACAACCGTCCCACTGTTGTTCAATCTGCTTGCTGACTCTTCATTACCCATCCGGTTGGCGACATCTGTCGCGCTCCTACGCATTGTTTCGAAAGGCCTCAAAGAGCCGAGCGACAAATTACAACTTCTGAAAGTCCTGTCTCTGGGGCAGGTGCTCGAAGCCCTGGAGGCGAAAACGCGTCAGCAACAGCAAGAACGTGGAGACGACACCGATGAAGGAGAAGAATCGTATCGAGAAGCACTAGGGAAGTTGCTCAACGTCCTTGGTCAAGAATTGGCAAAACTGGTCGATGTAAGTGGTCATGCAACACTGGAATGGTCATGTACCTGTCACAGTTAAACTTTCCGATTAGGACTTCCCGAACGAAGAAGTACGCGCGGAAGCTTCAACGTATCTTCTCCACATCCAACCAGTTATGCTTCATTTCTTGGCCGACGACTATGACGATACGTGCTCCACCGTTTTCCCGCTACTGCAAACTATTCTGTCTGCGGTAGGTAAAGCTGAAAATCGTGCCATTCACTCACTCATTCCATCCATAGTATAAACGCGCTCGCAAAATCTCAACCGAACCACTTGATCAGTCGAAACGGGCGTTCCTTATTTCGCTACTGGAGGTTATCCTAGTCAAGATGAAGTGGGATGCAGACTCAGATCCTGACGATGCTGATGAAGACGATATCGCAGAATTCGAGAAGATGCGCAAGGCGAGTTTTTCTTCGCTCTCATTCGTTCGGGGGACAGTATTGAGACAGCCATAGGATTTGCGTACTTTCTTAGATTCCATTCTCTCAATTGATCAAGATCTTGTGACAGACGCTGTACGAACTTTGGCATCAAATACGATCTCAGCGTACAGGTCGGGAGTCTCGATCAAATGGAATGATGCAGAACTCGGAGTGTACCTCGTCTACATCTTCGGCGAAATTAACAAAAGTGAGAACAGTATTCCTTGCGCCTCACTGTAACTTACTGTCTTTCAAGCCGGCGGAAAAGGCCGCGCCGCATTTTGCCAAGCTCCTGCTGTCGATAAAGATAAACGAAAGGCGACAGACTACTCAGAATATCCTTTGACTCCTCATGGCGAGATGCTTGCGGCCCTAGTCCAATCTGGAATCGCTTCATTTCCAAATCGAAGCGTCGCCCTACAAGTCTTTGAGACGGTTTCACGGTATACGGATTTCTTCAAAGTCCGAAAAGAATGCATCATCCCTACACTAGAGGCCATAGTGGACGTTCGGTGAGCCCTCCACCCTCTGTTCATGGCTCGTTCTCATCTGGTGTGCCTAGTGGGCTACATAACGACAACTCACAATATCGTTCTCGACTATTCTACCTCTTCCACAGATTCATTAAAGAGCTCAGAAACGAGATACCTGTCGATATTGCGCCTACCATCATCGACAGCATGCGCGATCTATTGCCAATCGTCGTGGAGATCCCAGAACCAGAAGAACCCGAGCAAGATGTCCTGACAGAAGCTGTCAAGAACTCGACTTTCGAGTCGCAACTCTTCCTGTTCGAAACAGCAGGCATCTTGTGCTCTCTCATGTTCAAGAACCCGTCACAACAATCTACTGTCCTCTTGTCACTAGTGAAACCTCTCATGGACGACCTCTCGGTCAACTTTCAGGCTGTCAGGGCGAATGGCACCTCTGATCTTGTCCCTATCGTCAAAGTACACCACATCATTATGGCCCTCGGAAACATCGCCAAGGGATTCCCCGATTATCCTAACCCTCTTCCCCAAAACTATATTCTACCGCCTCTTGAAGTATTTGCGGAAATGGCACAGGCGATTTTGGTCTGCTTGGAGGCCATGAATGTATTTAAGCCAATTCGTGATGCAGTAAGTAATACTTCTCGGCTTCCTCCAACAGACAGTAACCGTATGCTAGACACGATATGCATTTGCAAGAATCTTGGCGACTGCTGGCCCGACTGTCACCCACTCTATTCCTCCACTCATGAGCAACTTGTTAGCACACTTCGAACCTTCAGAATTAGTTGACTTCATGAATTTCATTGGCCTTCTCATCCACAAACTCCAGGTATGTCGCAATCTCAGGTACTTGGAACAGATTGTCAATTTACCGTATTATCAGAAAGATATGTTCGATGTACTAGACCAACTGATTGGTCCTCTGAGCACGCATATCACCACGCTTCTTTCGCAACCAATCTCAGGAACGGATGACCAACGTGCTCATATCGAGACGAAAAAAGCTTATCTTGCCCTTTTGAACAACATTATGGCGTCCAGACTTCAGGGAATTTTCATTTCAGATCGTGAGTTCGTCTTCGAATTCATTTTGTTGCCACTGACGGTAGTCCACTAGGGAATTCTGCCGGTTTTGAAAATCTCATCCAGACTATGCAACAGCTAGCAGAGGATGTTTTAGATCCCGCTTGCGAGAAAGTCGCGTTGACCTTCCTCAGCCGCTGCGTCACAGTCTGGGGTCATCCTGCCGGTGCCCCAACGGCGACCAATGGACAAGATGCGGGTGGAAGCTTGCCTGGTTTCGAGCGGTTCATATACGAACGCTTGATACCTACTGCCTTTCGAGTCCCCTCATTACCCAACTTCAATTTTAAGGATGGTCAGTTAGTTGTGGTCAGTTTCTTCATCCCACCTCCTTCTCAGGCAAGTTGACGTGCGTGATCCTTACAGGTTCTCCACGAGATTGCCAATCTGCTACAAACTATCTGTAAAATCAGGGGAACAGAAGCATATACGTTCTTCATCAACGTCTTCCTTCCCTCACAAAATTGGCCACCGGATATGGCGGCAGATTTCACGACAAAGTTACGAGATTTGGACGGCAAGAATTTCCGAAAGTATTTCACAGACTTGATTCGCTCTTCACGCGCATCATCATAGCAGCTTCTCACTATTCTTGTAACCTACATCCTTGCATGAATTCCTTGTAGATTCATCGACTGCCATTCATTCCAGTTGTCTGTTGCTGCAATTACCTGCTACCAATGATGCATCTTTATAATGTTACCGATTCAACACTGACAAAAACACTAAAGTCTCTGGGTCCTTACCCACCGTCCTGCTGGATCTCTTACTCGTCCTTCTCTGTGACGATACAGCGTATCCTCGGCATATTGTCCTGTGAGTACGACATAGAAATTTGACATAGAAATTTGATTTCCATGGTGTTCAGCCACGTCAGATGCAATGCAAAGAAAGAATGTTTATGCGGTGGATCGATCCTCATCGGAATTCAGCAAAGATAGCACCTGGGAGATGAGTTCACCCCATTCATTCGTTCAGTCCCAGTTCCATCACACGGTTTCGGGCAAAAGCTGCTAATAACTTGTTGTCAGAGGTGTACTGGTTTAAGCGAGTGGTAACTCACCGAAGAGGCAGGATTCTTTGCTATCTGCAGACGTACGTCTACGTACAATATGTATCTTATCCTCGACGGGCCAGAAAGAGTGTGTGTGTGCGTGTGTTGTGGACGAAGTTCTAGGAAAGTCTGTACGAACCACTCCGAATTCCTGAGACAACGCCCTTCGCGAGCGTGGACGCAGGCCAACACTGAAATTTGAATGAGCAAGGGTGTGTTGAACCCCAAGCACTGGCAGCTGTTATCCGGCGTTTACACAAAGGCCCAGTTATTGGGGCTCTTTTTTGATAGGGCGAGTATGAGGTGTCCGCAGAGGCATGACAAGGGGCGGCTTTGCTGTTATCATCTGTGTGGCAGGGGCTCATCAGCCTAAATAAGCGTAAAGGGCTGATTACATTCCGTCATGATGGTACCAGTTCGCTGCTTGGGCCGCTTTGCAAGACGACAGTACACTTGATCCACACATATTCCAAAGCATGGCGACTGGAAGTAAGTAAGAGTTTTTCATTCCCTGGGGCTGTTTTCTGACGAACACCTTGTTAGCAGGTTCCCGGCGGGGGCGAGCCAAGATTGTGCGTCGTGCTCGTGCCTTGGGCGGGGATACTTTACTGAAATATGTTGAACGTAATTATAGATGGCACCTCGGAAGGTGATTACCAGCTCCATATTCTATCCGCGATCTCTTATCCGGTCTGTAGCATGGCCCAGAATTCTCAGCAGAGAAAACATGGTCAGAACTCGCACGGAATATCCGTGAAATACAAGACCAGAACGCGTCGAATTTGTCTTTTGAGGAAAACCATCGCTTTGCGTACAACATGGTTCTCAATAAACACGGAGAAATGCTCTATAGCGGACTGAAGCGACTTGTCGCGGAGGATCTAGAAACCCTGGCCACACGAAACATCGTCCCTCACTTCCCATCCGGTACAAAAGACCCTTCAGTCCAGAGTGGCGAGGATGATTTGTTACTGGCGTCACTGAAAGCTGTGTGGACTAGACATATAAACAACATGGTTAGGCTGGGGCAAATCTTGAAATACATGGTGAGTTCAATTCATTCACATCCTCGTTCTGATATGAAATTCCTCCAAGGATCGGGTCTATACACAGACAGCAAAAGTGCCAGCTACTAATGACCTGGGCCTACAATTGTTCCTTAAGCACATCATCCGACCCCCAATAAAGGACCATGTACTGGCAGCAATTCTCAATCAAATTCGACACGAACGGAACGGATACGTGATCGACCGGTCGACGATGAAGGGTTGTGTAGACGTCTATTTGAGTCTGGAAGGCGACATGCACAGCACGACCATCTATAAACTTGATCTCGAACCAGCCATTCTCAAGGAGAGCGAATCATTCTACAAGCGCGAAGGAGAAGAGTTGCTGAACTCTTCTCCGGCACCCATTTTTCTTCAATCTGTAAGCTAGCTGAGCGTAGTTCGATGATTTATTTCTTACTTCGTTCAGGTAGAGCAACGGCTCAAAGCAGAAGAAGACAGAGTACACCATTACTTGTCAAGCCATACCAAACCACATCTGCTGCAAATCCTACAGGATAACCTGCTTTCCCCACATCTTGGAGCTGTCATATCTAAAGAGAATTCGGGTCTGGATGCCATGCTGGACAACAACAAGACCGACGATCTTTCGCGTCTGTACCGTCTTTGTGTTATGGTGCCTCAAGGACTGCCCTATCTCAAGTCGGCATTGAAGGAATCTATTGTTCGACGTGGAAAGGAAATCAACGGTGGATCAACGGAAGACGACTTCATCGATGTTGAAGGAGATCTTGAAAGTACCGACAAGAAGGGGAAGGGCAAAGGCAAAACTCGGGGGCCTGCACCTGGAATTCAGCCTGCTATCACCTGGGTAGAAAGTGTACTAGGTCTCAAAGATAAGTTCGACGCAGTTTGGGAGGCCTCGTTTCAGAAGGATCGGGAAGTTGAAAGTGCGATTAATGGTGTAAGCATCTTATTTCCTGTCTTCAGCGTCGATCTAACTATGAGATAGGCATTCGCTTCTTTCATCAACATGAATGAAAAGTGCTCTGAGTTTATCTCCCTCTTCATTGATGACCATCTGAAGAGAGGTTTGAAGGGGGTAAGTACGATTTCTGTCCTATTCGCCTCATACTCAAAGCTTTCCAGAAAAACGAAACCGAGGTGGACGAGATTCTCGACAAGACCATCACTGTCTTCCGCTTCATAGCCGAGAAGGACGTGTTCGAGAGGTATTACAAAGGTCATCTTGCAAAGCGCTTACTCCACGGTCGCTCGGTTTCTGACGATGCAGAACGTGGAATGTTGGCGAAGCTCAAAGTTGAATGTGGCATCCAATTCACGCAAAAGATGGAGGGCATGTTCACCGACATGAGGATATCATCGGATACAACAAGGGCGTACTTGGACCATGTCTCCAAAACTACGGTACGTTGTTCTTCCGTAGTAGAAATGCAAAATATGAGGGTAGCTGATGCTGACATCCTGGTAGGCACCCGAAATTGAACTCGGCGTCATTGTTATGACATCGAACGCCTGGCCAATGAATCATTCTCCGTCATCTTGTATTCTGCCTTCGGTGATGTCGAAAGCAACTAAGTCTTTCGAACAGTTCTACTTCTCACGGCATTCTGGCCGGCGTTTGACTTGGCAATATTCCCTAGGGAATGCGGATGTCATTGTCCAGTTCAAAGCTCGGTCGCATGAACTGAATGTCTCGACCTTCGGTCTCGTCGTCCTCCTGCTTTTCGAAAGCCTGGGCGACGGTGACTTCTTGAGTTATCAGGTATGCGAATCTCGTTTGGCGGACTATGTGTGTTGTTGACCTCTCTCTAGGACATCAAGGACGCTACCGAGATAGAAGAAGTGGAACTGAAGCGGCAGCTCCAGTCATTGGCATGTGCAAAGTGGAAGGTGCTGCAGAAGCACCCCTCAGGACGTGACATAAATTCAGATGACACATTTTCGTTCAACGACGGTTTTTCATGTCCCATGAAGAAGGTGAAGATCGGCTTGATCTCGTCCAAGGTAGAGAATAGAGCAGAGAGGAAGGAGACGCGTGACCGAATAGACGAGGAACGAAAGCACCAGATGGAGGTATGACTCTTCCGTACCTCCAGTTCACAACGAGGTGTCATATCCTTTCCCATTTTCGACAGGCGTGCATTGTCCGGGTTATGAAGAACCGAAAACATATGACGCATAACGATCTTATCACCGAAGTCACAGTCCAGCTCACGAGCAAATATCGCCCCGAACCCCTTGCAATTAAAAAGCGAATAGAGCAACTTATCGAGGTACGTCAGTGCCTTTGTCTGTTCTTCCTGTGTTGGCTTACTAGTCGCCGCCTAGCGGGAGTATCTCGAGCGTTGCGAGGATCGCAAGTCGTACAATTATTTAGTACGTAATTCCCTAGTCTTCTGAAAAGGCGATCTGACTGAATACCTTTAGGCTTAATGATGTCTAATGGGAATCTTGTATAGTATCCACCATGTTGTATTATACACCGAATTGCTTTGATCGCATTATTTCCTTGAATCTGTCCAAGTACACTTTCCGAAGACTGTGGGGGAGGGGGGGGAATACATACACTAGCTTCCAGTTCACCCGTTAGAAGGCTTGTTACTATATTTCAAACACTTCAGACAATCAAGCGTCCATCGGTCCTCTTTGAGTGCGTCGCCACGGCGTGCATCTGCATAAAGCGAAAGGCCAAAGGCCGCGTGCACATAGCGCCCAAAAAATTGCCTCGCAATCACGCCATCGTACAGATGAAAAACGTTTGTTTTCTACGCTAGATTACAAACGGACAACCAGTCGCTACAAGAAAAGTCCATTACGAGAGAGGGGAATGATGGTATATGCTCGTTGCCGGTACCTGCCTAAGTACCTAGGAGTCCGTGTCCATGTCTAATTCAACATAAAGCGTCGTTTAAGCAGAAGATTCGGAAGGAGCCTCGGAAGAAGAGGACTCGGTGACATTGATGTTGCTCTGAACGGGGACCTGAACGCTAGTGCTTTGGGAAGCAAGGATGCGCAGGATCTCGTCGATGTTCTGGGGGGTCCTGTTGTCGACCCAGTTGAAGCCAGTGGGGACGACGAGCTGCCTGCCAATGTCGATGCCGTTGAAGCCGAAGTTCTTGAAGTTGATCGAGCCGTCCTGGTTGAGGAGCTGGCCGAAGAGCAAGGCAATGTTGGCGTCGAAACCAGCATTGCGGCCAGTGATGCGCCTCAAATCGCCACGGAAGTTGCGCAGACCGCCACGGAACTGTTCGAGGACGAGAACCTGGGTCTCGATATCGCAAATGGACGACAGGATGAGTCTGTGGAAGTGTCGGAATATGGTCAACCATAATAATATTCAGTGCACTCACTGCTTCGAGAACTCCTGGATGATCGCGAGCTGTTGCTGGACGATGAGCAGCTGTTGCACTTGGCAAACGGGCTGCTGGTTTACAACGATAATTTGTTGGTTGTTGAAACCGTTAAAGTTTCCGAGACCGAAGAAATTATCGAAGCCGGCCAAAGACTGGATACCACCCCACAAGTTGAATGAGATGGGAGAAACACTGCTAACTAAGGAAGCCGTCAGAATAACCAGCCACTGCACCGAACAACAGAACGCTTACTCGTCGACAAATCCCTCCTGCTCTTTGCCACAGGCGAAGCGACCACTGCGGCAGCAGCGGCGACAAGAGTGAATGCCTTGGAGACGGAGAAGAACATGTTGAAAAGAATGGATGCGGTGAACGAAAGTCGAAAGAAAGGTGCGATGAAAGAAAGGCAGGTAAGTCAAAAGAGAATGTTGATTGTCCGGCAAAGGCAGCGAAGGTCGAAGGGGATGAACGAAGGGAAGAAAGGCAACCTGGCCAAAGAAGGGAGAATGGACTTGAATCGAACGACAAGTGTAAGGAGTTGGCTTTTCTGGGAGACCCTTATATACCCTGGAGTATCTCCTGAACAACTCACGGAGGTCTCGGCATTCGGGCGTGATTTCTATGGGAATCGTAGGTAGTTAGGAGAATTCGACATACCAAGGCGTCTAGAGCGTGTAAGGGAAGGTCCGAGAGGGCTTGAATACGCCAAGAGGCGCCAAGATGGGGATGATCGATGAAAGGGTAAAAATAGCGTACACACATACCGGGCACTTCGGGAGGAGTTGTTGACAGCCGCGATAGGTGCGCTTCACAGCAAAGGGCCCGAGGGCTCATCCCCGTAAAGACCCATGCGCGTCAATGTTTCCGAGCCGCTACAGTCTCACCCAACATCTCCCGGAGGAACACCGAGGGAAGAGGAATCGAGTTTTCAAGTATTGTCGCACCGTAGTAAAGCTTGGGATATTTTTTGTAGGTAGGGACAACGATTCATGGCATCCACCTTCCACAACTTCGATTCGGAGGTCATGGGTAATGGTCTTGGCGAACTCTTGGCACCATTCGGAACGCAACCTGAACCTACGGAGCGGTACAATAGACAGCTCGGACTCATTCGTCGTTTGGATATGTCCCAAAGGACTGGGATTTCAGCCCCCATCATGCAGGAAAGCCAGGATGGCGCTGGTTCCTTTCTGATTTTCCTTCCGGCCGGTCGTTCTTACCATTATATGAATCGTGCGTGATGAACACGCTGCTGTGGGCTGCCGCTAGAGAAGTTGGGTAGGCAGCAGGGAGAGAAATATACACGCTTTCATCAAACGTCTCGTCCGGAGAACCTCACAAAGTTCCCGTTGACGGACTTGCGGTAAGATGTTCGAGATGAGGTCTGGTGAGGTTGTGTGTTGGGAGTATGTAAGATGCAATCGACTATCATTTGCGTCTATTAGGTCTGTCTAGGAGACTATGTTGAGAGCAAAGGCGTGATTGATTGATCAAGTCGCCCCCGGAATTACAAATGGGCGTAAACTACCAAAAACGTCGCGTAACAACAATAGAAGCGATTGGGTGGGAAGTGGCGCCGAAGTTAACTTATATGGCCAAGGGGTTGATCATGATATTTCTGACGAGTTTCGGTGATTTTTCTACCCAAGTCCTCCTGCCCAGGCGCTCCTGCCTTCAGAAGGAGACATTAGCACTGCGAGCTGCGCGATACGCACTACCGACTGTTCCGAAAGAGCGCACGTTGTCCCAGTTGTTGCCAGCAGGGATGACGTACGACTTTCCGAGGTCGTGGCCGGAGAAACCGAAGTTGTTCGAAGTGAGCGAGCCATCGCTCGAAATAATTGACCCGAAATGGCTCGCAATGCCAGCATCGTACCCAACTTGGCGTCCTGAGAAGCGGCGGAGGTCGCGGCTGAATCCGTGCAGGCTGGCGTAGAATTGCTGGAAGACGATAGTCTGGGTTTCCACTTCGCAGACCTGCTCGGTGATGATGCTGATAGTTTCCGTCTGTCAGAACCTCGGTATCTTCGAAACGGAATAGAAATAGGCCTACCGCTTGGCCATTTCCTGAATGATCAAGAGGCGTTGTTGAATGATCTCGATGCTTTGGGCGCGGCATACAAGCTGCTTCTCCTTGACGATGGTGATTGACTTTGGGCTGAAGTGCGAGTTGTCAAAGTTATCAACACCGTAGAAGTTGTCGAATCCATTCAAAGAATGGAAGCCTCCCCAGTTGTTGAAGGATTTGAATCCTCCGCGAGTGACTTTATAAGGGGAGTTTTGTAAGTTCTAGTATTCAATGTCGATAGGAATCAGTATACAAACCCAAATCCGAGGAGTCGATGGCAGCAGGAGCAGCAGAGACAATTGATACAAGAGCCAAAACGGCGACAAAGCAGGCGGTAGTGAACTTGGCGAGCATGACAACTAATCCGTTGGTATTGGACGATAAATTTGAGGTGCACGCCGTCTATCATCATTCCTGTTAGTGGCATTCCCTGGATCAATGCTAAATTTTACCAGAGCTTACTTGAAAGTTGGTTGTTCTAATTGATGTATAGCGCCTGCTTCGAGGAAGTGTCGAATCGAAGGAATAAAGACTGTAAGGAGGCAACCTGGCCAAAAAAAAAGGAGAATCCGAAAGGCAAAGGGAAGAGTAGGGCGAAACGAACGAAAACAGATGCTCTACCCAGTCAGAGAGCGCACGAATTTATAGAGCCTAGAGGTCATTGTCGACACTTCTGACATACCTACCAACGCCGCCTGACAGTCAAATCAGACAGAAGACATTGTGCGCGCATCATCGAGGTTACTGACAGAATACTGAACGCTCTGCGTCTTCTATGACGGGCGCGCACCGCGGCCCGCCACAAACGTCGAGATTTTGTCAGCCTTAGTTTTATTTTACTCGGAGCCAACTCTATCCCGCCATGTAGTAAATCAAGGAATAGTAGCCGACGAGTGTGGCGCGCTACCTAACTGGCAGAGGCACAGCCCCGAGGCCCGCCCCGCAATCAAACTCTTGGCACTGACTATTTTTAGCGCCCGCCGCTCACCGTCACGAGTCACTAAGTACATGTCAGAACGTCGATCTGCCAAAAAAGCAGGGATCATGAATAAGATAGGAAGTGAAACTTCTAGTGTGCTGCACTGCAGCACGAAGGGTCTTGGAGACGCAGGAGATGTGTCGATCACGGAGGGAGGGAAAAACGATCTGCAGATGACAGAGAAGGTGCGCTGGCTGTCCCTCGAGGCGATGGGATTGGGTAATGTCAAATATAAGACAAGCGAAGGCGGGCGGATTATGAACGTGCTTTCACGCAGGAGACCTCTTTCAACGGGGCCGGGCGCAGAGTTGTAGGGGTCGCAACAACCATGCGTTGCTGTAGAGACGCCCAGCGGCTTGTTCGTAATGGACAGACAGAACTGGGAAAGAGTCCCTTTGAGGTTTTGAATCGGAGAGAAGTCGTTCACCTCCTTAGAGTCCGAGACGTCGCCGACCTAGATGGCTCGCGTCCTTGTTCCCTAGTAGATAGGATGCCTGAATAATAATATAGTATGGTCCACACGATTAAGGTATTCTAATATTTACGTCACAGTTCGTCATGTGTCGACGAGGGCGTCTGGAAGGCCTCCACGATTTCTGCAAAAATTGGTGGTGAGCAAAACATATCCCATGGCCAAGTATGGCGAAAGCGAAAAGGAGTGGCGGTGAAGGGAATGTCGTCCCCCGGTTACGAGATAGCACCACGCTCTCTCCGAGAAGACAAACGTAAAAATCGAGGGACTTACTCCGACGAATTTCGGGTCTGATTTCTACCGGTAGAACCACGCTGTATTCGATGAACAAATCTCCCTTCGAATGACCTCCGTAGGATGGCATTCCCTCTCCCTGAATAGTCTGGACGAAGCCTGCAGAAAAAGGTATATAAAGAGTGAAGTAAAGGGAGACGATGATGACTTGCCTGGCTGCGTGACACCATTCCTCTTTATCTGAAGATTCCTGCCGTCTAGATGCGTAATATTCCTCTCGAAGCCCAGTAATGCCTGTCATAACGTCTGAGAAATATAATTCTTGTAGACCAGAAGAGAGGCCGTACCTCATCGACGCCAATAGTCTGCTTCCAATACAAGCTGGTCTCCTTCCTCCTGAAACCGCCAATCTCCTTCTTGCTTCTCACTCGCAAGATGACATCGCCAGGCTCCCAATCAGGGCTCTCGTCTGCCTCGCCTTCAAACACGACTTCATGACCCTCGGGCATGCCGGGCGTGACATCCAAAGTGTAGTGTGCGGTATGGTCGACAACTTTACTTCCACCGCAATGAGGGCAGACCTTCTTAATCACCTTGCCACGTCCGTGGCATTCGTTACATGTAACTTGGCTTTGAGCAAACATTCCTGGGAAGATCTGCACGTAATGGATATGAAATGAGAGGTTCGAGGCGAGTAAACAGTGAAACATACTTGTTGCTTCACAAGTTTAACGCCAGCACCATTACAGCCACTACATGTGTGTATATCGCCATCCGAAGCAGCTCCAGACCCTCGACAATGGTCGCACAGAATGCGCTTCTTGATCATAAACTGGGCAACACCATTTAGAGCCTTCGTTGGAGAGCATATGCGCGACAACGTACATCAATGCTGGCACCCTTGTATATGTCTGCTAACGATACTTCGAATTCGGTCAGAGAGGATGGGCCTCGCCGTGTTTGTTGGTGATGGTCTATGCAAAGGGAGTGAGTGGAGACGCGTCGATCCAGATTCTAAGCCACATACGACCGCCGAAGAAACTTGAGAAGACGTCGAATGGGTTCTGCTGATTCTGGCCACCTTCGTGAGCCTTCAACCCTTCTTCTCCATGTCGATCGTAGATTTGCCGTTTCTGAGCATTGATTATTGTCTCGTCGCCTGGAGGTTGTCGTGTAAACTCACTGTGGAGTCCGACAAGACTTCATACGCTATAGATGAGGAGGATGAGCGGACTAGGCTGCAGCTATGGACTAGCGTAGTCACCTCGAGCTATGTTCACGAATTGTTCTTCTGCGTCTGGAGCCTTGTTCTTGTCTGGATGGTATTTCTTGCTTAGTCTCTTGTATGCTGCTCTAATATCTCGTTCGGATGCAGATTTGTGGACTATATAACACGCATATGAGCATCCCATCCCTTCTCTTGAAGCGATGCTTGGGGAGCGCACCATCGAGGATCTTGTAGTAGTCGGCCGCTGCACTGAAGGCGGCCAGGAAGAGAATTACCAATAATGTTGGTGCGAGCATAAGAAGAGAAAGGAAAAGAAAGAAAAACAAGGGGTATGGGGGAGCGACAAGGCTCTAATAATGACGATCGCTGCGCTGGTTCGCTGGTTGCTTTCCATAAATTTCCTGGCATACGTGTCATCCGGTCCGCCACTGTCAGGTCCGATCACTATCACACGTGACAGCGTTTTCTTCCGTTTTGGGACCGGCTCCTCCGTCTCCAGCTCCCGAACGATGCTCCCGCTCAGGCGCATCCGTCCACCGTCAACTTGCTTCCACAGACACTACTCGAGCTCACCCTATGGCAGCTTTAAAAAGCTCAGAGGTACGCAATTTCTCATCTATCCAGAGACGGCGCTAACACTTCACTTAGCGCTCCCGTTCGTGATGACACCCCAGGATGCCCAGAAAATTATGGCGAGATGGGCAGCGCCGCTGTGCGGTGGTGAAAACATGTTCTCCTCCGTGTTCAATTTTCTTCCATTTGTGAAATACAAGATGCCCGTCCGCTTTTCACCTGTCTACTTTCCCGCCTGGATAATCAACGCCGAAGTCGAAGCGGAGGTAACATATCAAGGCTCGACGGTCCGTCCGAGTCATTTAGTCCTTTCAGCATCTTTACGATATATTTTCGACGCGTTTACAGAAGAATGCGACAGCTATTTTCAAAAGCAAGTGCGTCGTGTTGCTGCATAGCCTGTCTCTAAGCCACCACGTCTGATTTTGGTGCCCAAAGTTATCTTCCAGGTATGCTCAACGATGGCTCTATTGCATGGCTTTACTATGAACCTCAGGCTCCTCGGTTCCACTCCTATCTGCTGCCAGGCTCCTGCCACAAGGAGTCGACGATCGGGAACCTCCACTGTTCACGGAATTCTTGATGGAACAACACGGGCTAGAAGTCAACTGTATACCATACAGCATTTCACCGTTCTCTGCTCTTGAGATCACCAAGTCCCTATCATACAGTCAGGCAACAATAAACGCAGACCTCAAGTTCTCCCCTTCCTCTGTGAAACCTCATATTGTAGATCCCAATCTTTTCCATCCCATATTTCACCTGAGCGCCTCTTCGTTCTAGTTCTCCGCGTACCCCATCCTCTTACCATTATACCTAGCGCAGTATGAAATGTCATACCTCAATGGTCACAAGAGCTTTCTGAACATTTTCATCCAAGCGCACTCGAACGGGGTACGCACTGCATTCTCCAGCTTGCATATTGCGTTTTCATAGTACCGCGATTCAGGGAATGATTATGTCGGAGAACTTCTTGGGCAAGCTCGATACACCTCAACTGGCTGCATTCGAGTCGCTCAAGGGACTTTTTTCCAATACCGGTTGGACAGATGACACAGGTAAGTCCATTGGCCCTTTATGCCCTGCCCAAGGTAATGTGTGCTGACACCAACACTCATCATGTCAGAGGTCCTGGAATTTGGTGTTGCCGACGACTCCGTCCAAGTAGCCTCTGTTTCTCTGTCTCCTCAGAAGGACGTGACAAGGGCTCTCGACACGTATCTCGAACAACCATTGCGCGACTCTCAGAATATCGCCAAGCTCGCCGAATTTGGAGAGATTGAAAACGACGACGACCCCCGGATTCGCGAGCTCACGCGGGATGAAATGGAAGGGATTGACAAGTACCTTGACATCTCTCTGGAGATGATGATGGTGCGGCGGATTATGGAGGCCTGTAATTTTCTATCCCAACACTTCGCAGGCGTGGCTGATATTGTTACGTCGGCTATACAGTCTCTCTCGACTGCGTCAGAAAACCAGAAAGTAATCTCAATCTCCCTAGGTTCGACGCCGAAATTGGAGATGGCAAACCAAGCCCAGGCGACTCTCAAAACAAAATTGGATGAGCTAGAAAGAGAGAAAAGGGACGCAAAGCCGGGTTGGTGGGTCGAGTGGGAGTTGGGCAACCATTCGCCTGCGTCATAGCTCAAGCTAAGAGACGGTTGAGTAGCCACGTTCGTGTCTCTATCTGGCGCACTGCCCATATGCCCCTGCGGGACTGCAACAGCCCTCAAGCCGTCAGGCTTCAGGCCCCGGTCCACATGAATAGCAGTCGTAGGCGTACAGATCTAACATTAATATACAGACGAAGGCGAATGTCAGTCAGACCTACGCCAAGTATGTCAAAAGCAAATGTCATTGGCGTGCGTGTATGGATGCGTAGTGGTAATGTACGGGTATAGTGTTCAATGCCTGCTCGAGAATAGCGTCCAAATCGCCAATATGCACGGCAAGACCATCGTACCAATCACGGGAACAGTCAACGAGCGGCCTGCGCTCCATCCGGGCGGTAGGCCGAGCGTCACAGCAGCCAAGGACGCTGTAGAGACCGTCGTTGATATGTCACCAGCGCTACCTGTAATGACCAAGGTTGTTACCGACGCAGGCGGTGTGATGCGGGGCAGTGCCGAAACGTTCGTCAAGGCGGTCCTCTGGCCAAATAGTGCGCTGTACGTGGTATTTGCCAGACCCGACAACACAAGGCCGCCTACCGAAGCCGAGACGGATGTGTTCAGTGCGAGCGGCGGGGTAGTAAATGATGGTGTTGGTAGCAGGAAGTTGGGTAAAGTCGTGGCTACCGTGGCCGTGTTGGCTGAGAGGAAGGAGAGGATAGAGTCGGGGGATTGGGTGGTGGTGCTGTTAGTAGTGTTGGAGAGCGAGTAAAAGCCGATCAGCGGTGGCTCTTTCCTGTTGATGCCATAACTGCATTCGACGTAGGAAGTGAGGCTTCTTTTTTTTTTTCAAACATTGGTTAGGAGTTTACCTGAAGATAGAATAAACTGTTCGGAGGAACGCTGCTCCCATTTGCCAGTCGATTCCATCTGAGCTAGGGGGTAGTGCCATAGGCCAGGATAAGCATAGGTTGGAATTTCCATCCGCCGGTCCAATGAGGTAGTCTGTGGGGAGCAGGGTGTAGTTACGGAGACTGTTGGAAATCAGTAATGACATTGTCAATGAACCGCATAATCCTTACCCGAAAGTGAAGGATAATGACTCAGTCGTGTCGCACGGTATAGCCCACTGCCCAGTCGAGTCAACGAGACGAGCACCGTCTATCATGGCGTATATGCGTAAAACCTAACACATAGATGAATTATTATGCTTTCACTTCCATGCTGTTTCAAGTTTGCCTACGTCTTGATATGGTCCGTAGATGCCAGGTGCTCCTCTGTTACGCTAGAATAGGAAAAGGCTGTACGCGGGGATGGAAAACAAGACGTACACATCAATCAACGCCAGCGACTGGGTACGACCGACGTTCGCATACGTAGGAGTTGGTGAAAATTGGGTGCCATTGAACTGGTTTGAATTAGTAAAACGTAGAGTGGAACGGAGGGAAGGGCCTACCGCTACACCGGCAATAGGTATCGCCCATTGAAGGTAGCTCGAGATGTTGTTTTCTGCTGCAAAAGGCGGAAATTGTGCGACTTTATTCCAACCTATGCTGCTGACGTTATGGACGACCGAAGCGTCAATGGCACCTAAGAAAGGTGGTGCATTAGAGGAAATTAATCATGCAAGTCAACAATCGTCACTTACCCAGTGTTAACGATCCAGAGGAATTCCTTGTCAAGCTCAGGCCAAAAAGTGGGTATTCCAAAAGACCCTTAGTAGCCAGCGTCGAGAAAAATGGCAAGGCTGGAAGGCATCGCATCTCAGTTGACATCGAGAGTTCGGGTTGAATAAACAATGACCTCCCACATCCGTGATAGATGACAATCGAGGAAACCCGAGGCCCATGATCCCACTCGTCTCGTCAGTTAGTGTGACATTAGATTCAGTAACGACGCCTGACCAAGAAACGAGAAATAATTAGCTTGGTCCGACGAGTTCGAATAATTATGGGCATACCAAATGTCTGATTAGCAAGTGTAATATTGGCCAATTCGAGAGTCTCCCTAGCGACAAACCCTGACGCGACTGTGACGTCAAACGCAGAAACGGCATCAGCGGTTACTAGTCATATTTATGTTCAACAGAGACCTCCACGTACATGTACCATCTGCGTAGCTGGCACGAAAGGCGGTCGAGTTGTCGTTGAGTGTAATGAAGGTAGGGCTCTGGTACGACAGAGGGTATCGGGGTATCTCCTTGCAGGTCTCTGTTTCGCATGAGGAAGACGCAAGCCATAGGTCCGACGAAGCCGTGTCCAATGCAACTCGAAAGTTGATGCCTCCAACTTTGATTACTGCGTAATACGACCTGAAGGTAGAAATAATGATTTCCCTGATAAGTAGAGCAATGTAACACTGGACGAGGGTACGCACTGCCGGTCGCTTGCAAACGAAAGCTGGCTCACCCCTGCTCCAAATGTGGTGTTCGCAGCAGGCGAACGCCGTTGCAGAATACGAATGGGAATATTCGTCGTGTCTGGGCGAGCTCGGCGAAGGAAGTGGGTGTAATTCTCCTCATTTGCTAGCACTGCAGGCGGGATAAAAGCTGCGAGAAGAATAATGAGGACCCAAAACGATTCCTGGGGACCAAAGCACCCTGCACAATGCTGTAGTGAGGGCCTCATGTATATGATTGGTAGACCTTCTCTCTGACTTGCTATAATTGCGGCGACATTCGACAGAGACAGAGTTCACCAATGGAGCTCTGCGTTCAGCGCAGCAACTTGGTGAGAAAAGAATACGAGGCGTGGGTCCTGGGTTGCGCTTGGTTTATGAAGTGGTGGGTGATTAAGAGAAAATGAGCGGCGGAGTCTAGGCGGGCAGACGAACGAAAGAAGACGTGAAGAAATAGATACGGGCAGCAAAGACCACGGTAAAGGGCGAGAGCAGAGGAAGAAATGGGCACTCTTACCCGCTTTCCCCAGAGTTGATCGATTTCCATTTCTGGAACACTGGCCTCAGGGGTTTGGTGACCCACCCAACTGCGCAGTCACACAACCTTCGGAGTGAGAGGGTCTATGATATACCAAAATAGAGAGGGAGACAACACAGTTTTGCGGCTACTACACAGATAGAATTGATACATCCAATATAAAGGGAATCGAGAACGAAGGAACGAGTAACGGTATAACGAAATCTGACATACGTATAATATGAACGAAGATGATATAAAGGAGCACAGAAAGGAGGAAATTCGTGGGTAGCGCCGTAAGAAACAGAACATAAGGAGACTGAAAAAGAGAAATTTAAGGATAGTTCAAGACAGACGTGAATATGCATAGAGTAGCTCATCGCTTAGCGAAGACTTTCTTGAGGAGGCCCAAAACTTTTGGCACGTTCAATTGGACATACTCCAAGTCCAGCAAGTGCTTATTGTCTTTTTGCTGTCAAACGGAAGGAGTGTCAGCACATCCATGGCGAGAGTAACGAAGTATACTCACCTTCTCCAGCAAATCATCAATTTTCAAGTCCATCTCCAGGATGGCTTTCTCTCTGCCTTTGTAGTGCAGTGCGATGATAAAGGTTCCGGGAGTGGGAGACGTGATGTTGAAATAGATATTTGGACGGCTGGACCAAAAGTAAGATTGGTTTAATAACCTGCTACAATCAGACCAAAAGAACTCACCGATTATCAGGCACATTACTCTCAACGATGATACCCTCCTTTTCGAGTTGTGCATGTGTGAATCGGTAAGGGCCTAGAACTACTGCCTTCGAAGGCTTCTTCTCCTTGCCACCCACAGTGACAACACCCACACCCGTCGTGCTGCCCTTATCCTTCGACGCCGTCAGACGGACATTCTGCAGATACGCCTTGTACTGTTCCAACTGGGACCGCAGGTAGTTGTTGTGGTCGCATATCGTCTTGTACACAGCCTCCAGCGACTTGGTCTCGAGCAACACCTTCTCGCGGAGATTTCCAAGATGGACGAGCTCAGCAGCAACTTCCTCCTGCATAAGCTTGTATCCATCGGCGGCTTCGACGATCTTCTGCTCCTCCAGCTCCCGAAGCATCTCCTTGACCTTGATACCTTTTCGCACAAGAACAGCATCTTTCGTTGTAGCTGCGCGCTCGGCGATGGCGGCGAGATTATACGGTCGCTTTTCGGCGGCATGGGGAAGGGAGCGGATCAGCTGCACGAAGATGGACTTGGTCTCCATGTACAGCATGTCACTGGAGGATACTGAGTCCATGAGCGCGCTCTGGATGTCATGAACTGGTGTCTCCCATCGACTGTACAAGTTGAGTTCGATTGTCCGGTTTTCCTTACGTGGCACTTGTGCCGGTGCAGGGCCAAGCTCGTCCGTGAGGATACGCAGGTGTTGCTTATCATTCGGGGACTGAGGAAGGCTATGAGATAAGGAACACCTTCACAACTAGCACACGTACCAATGTTTCAATGTGCTGGAGGATCAGCGAATGAGTGTTGTAAAGCTCGTTCATTGTGATGTGGATCATCAAATCCTTCTTCGATAAGGCCATGTATTGATCCATCTATAAATAACGCTGTTGAGTCTGAGTTCGAGAAGAACGGCGAACGGCGTACCTCAAGAGTATCATAGAAATCCCCGACTTCACACAAGTTGTTGAGGAACTGATTGATGCGGGCCTTGTTGTTTTCGACGAAGGGGTTGAGAGTCATCATGTAGGCCTCCTTGGCGTAAGACGGCTTGTTGGCTAGATTTTGCAACATTTTCGCGATCTAGAGTAATTAAGCTTTCGCATGTCATGCTAAAGATCTAGACGACGCACGAGCGTAAGTGTTCGACGAGGGTGCTTCGCGGGAACACCCTCGACAAGCATGTATGCTTGAGGTGTGACAATTGCAGGGTTGATGAACCGCAGGAAGAAGAAACCGCCGATGAGCGAACAGATGGCGTAGTCAGTAGCTTCAGGATATTTGCGCTGGATTTTCAGAGTCTGAGTAACAGGTTTGTCATGGAAAATGTGAGAACGTACTCGTGTCAAACTGCGAATTTGTTTACAAATCCACCGAATTCCATAGGGCACGCTCTCCATACTCTCGATGATGGTCAACAAGAAGCTGTTAGCAATTTCCATGAGCATCGTCAAACGAGGCGCAATAATGGCCTGGACATCAGGATTCTCTGCAGCCACTTCCGGGGCGACTCCTCTGGGTAGATTGGGCGGCAGAGAGCCCGTCTCTTCTTCAATTTGATTTATCATTTGTTCATACACCTAGGCATGAAAAAGTTGACCTTTAGGAAGCAATAGCAGCATGAATTAATTGAAGCACCTTCACGGGATTAATTTCGAGATTGAGGTCCTTGTGCTCGATCAAACTATTGATACGTTCGGCAAGCACGCTCTTAAGATAACTTTGTCCAGGGCCACGGCGGGTATAAGTTGTCATCATGCGAGAAACAGGGGTATTGGCGCGAAGCAGGGAGCCGAATTCAGTGGCGGTTTCGAATTGAGCGGAAAGTACGCTCTGGAACATCGTGAGGAGAAGGTGCTCTTCTCTGCTTTCGTACTGGTTACCGTAAAGGGTAAACATAACAGTTTGGAGGAGGGTGTCAATTTCGGAGAGTGAGACGAGGCGACATAGGGCTGCGATATGCCGTGGCTCTGACTGGAGAAGGAAAAACAAGTTGGAGTACTGCTGGAGTTTTCGGTCATCGGGATAATGGCCTTCTGTCGGATCAACCTCTTCAAGGGTTCGTTCCACCTCTCGTTGCTACACATCGACGGTGAGCTCTCTAACGAAACGACGCGGGGAGAAGGGTCAAACACGTACTTCGTCTAATGCCATTCGATTCTGGATGAGAAGAGCGATACGGGAGTCAAGGTACCGCACATCTCGCTCGAGGACGAAATTCTTCTTCGACTGCGCAGAGATCTTGCCCTTAAGATCGCGAAGGCGTTTCTGGGCTGTTGTCATTGAGTACCACAGCCTCACAACGCAGTTGAATACGCACCTCGCGCCAACTCATCCTCAACCTCAACATCTTGTTCCGCCGCCATACTAAACAGGGCGGTAACGCTGTACCGGTTGGTGTTCCTGTTGGTCAGTCGACGGGGCGACGACATGCCAGGCGACGAGGGCTGATCGGCATAAGACATTATGGTCGTATGTCGTGGGTTGTGGGTATCGGGAAGCGTTAGAGACAAGAGGGCACACCAAACGACGTGATATTGTTGAAAAAGGGCGGGTTATTGTTCTGCTGATAACCTAAAACGAGACCAGCGCTAGGGATTGAGCTACAAGGCGTTCGCAGGGAAATACAGTGTGCGGCGTGAGGATGAGGGTATCGATATGAGGGTGGAGTGAAAAGAACGGTGTGTTGCAGCCAAAAGGCGTTGTGAGTTTCAGATGATAGAAGAGGGCCAAAATCGGACAGGTGTGCCCAGGACTCGGCAACGCGGCACAGCCACTCCTTGTCCTCGACTCATCACCAACTGCACAACATGTACACTGACCTAGGCACCCCATGATATACACTCTTTTGTTCGTATGCTCAGACCTCCCGTTACTTCTGATGAGCAAAATGAACAGTTCGAAAACGGCCTCCGAACTTGCTGGTCTTGGTTGCAGGGGGCACGCGGACATTTGATGGCAGCAATCCCAGCGTCGATTCTCAACGATCGCGTCCTAGAGAACTCCAGGTTGCAGTCTGAAAATACATGCAACCACCCGGTTGATACATCTATCCCTCTCTCTTGCCTCCAACTCTCACGCACCTGAAATCTCGGCCGAAACCTGAATCGCTGCCCGAGTTCTGGCTGCTTGTTCGAAAGTTTAGGATTAACTTTCGAGATACTGTCGTTTATCAGGCCTCCTCCAAATCCTTTAGCAGCGTCGACGGTTTTCATGGAAGATCTGCTTGTGTCAAGAGCTAACGATCAGTTTTCTCCATGACGATGAAAGCTATTATTAACGGAGAACTCTACCCAAGGCGCACCTGAACTGCACTGGAGGGATGAGTTGGTCATCATTCAAGATAGCTTGGAATTCATAAGTTCGCCCCTCCGCCCGCCATTTCACACACCGCAGGATCTCATACGCCATATCTATCGAGGCGAACACCTGGGGATTGGCAGGGCTGTTCAACATATCGGACTTCGAGTTGCCGAGAATAAAAATAAAAATAAAACAGGAAGCTTTTGTAAAATTCGCAAACGATGACTGAATTTCTTCACGCTCTTCTGGGTCTGCATAACGCTTGTTACTGTGCCCTTCCCATTCTTACTTGACAACATGATGGAGATAGCATCTTGTCTTGTTATCGCTTTCCAGGTTGTCGGTACCCGCCTTCGACAAGCAGGCAATCTATCTTGTGGGGAGAAGGTAGGATCCCACACTAAGTTACCACATCGTTGCCCTCTCCAATCTCCCCGTTGCCCTCTCCAATCTCCGCCATTTTCGAGACTTGTCTCCGAAGGGCGAGGAAGGAAAGGGGAAAGCAACCTTATCGCACGGCTCTAATGCATAATTTCGGGCTCCAGGATGCCACGGTTAAAGTAACAATGACAGCGGATTGCGAACATGGTCTCGATGTTGCAAATAATGTATATCCTACCATAACGCTAAAGCCAGTATCTGCTCCACCGTTGCAAATTGCCAATGTCATTGCCTTCGAAACATTGATTGCCTGCCAAGTAGCGCTGAGGTCTTTGCTCCAAGGTTTTTTTGTGACATGGCGAATGTCATTGGCCGTGCCGCTTGATGCTACAGGCCGTAAGAAATTCATGTCGAGCGGAAGCCAATCGGAAATTATCGTGAGCGCGTTCGTCTTTACTTTATTGTCTACGGTGAGCTGAGGTCGGAGCCAATATGCTGTCAATGTTTTCACAAGGTGCCTAGTCCACGGCTAATGTCGAAAAGCGAGACGAGGTTCTAAGTAATTCACTATAGCTCTGTCGCTTCAGCGCCTTCACGCATTCAACCCCCCGACATGTTCTCCCCGACATTAAGACCTCGAGAGCATAAAAAGCACAGGCTTCCGGTGGAAGTAACACTCATACCATCTCGACGTCGCCAAACGACTCACTAAAGCAGACCATATTTTCCAGTGGCTGAGTCCAGGCCCTCGTTGCCAGTTGTTATTCGCACCGCTTTTACTGCGGCCACATCAGGACTGAAGAGGACGATCAAATCTGGATGTGGAGTTGTTTGTCAGCGTCACACTAGAACGCCACGCGACAAATTTGAAATAAGCGCCCAATCCTTGTTTTCCACCTTGATGTCATCTCATCAGTCGGAAATAGCACATTATTCGATGGGAGATGAAATGGAGTGCCCGCACTCCTCCACCGGCGCACAGTGACGAAATTTTTCAACGATGATGTTGTGCCAGACTGCGTTCATGTCTTCTTTCAGAGCTGGTGTGACAGAACCGACCTGTCGCGGACTTGAAAACATGATTTGCAATTAAGCAGACCTAGGTTTCATCGGGTCATACACCTGAAACGAGGTTTACTTGGTCTAGAACCGCACCCGCTCAGGCTTCGGGCGCTCACGCCTCAGGCCGCAGACAGTGGGCGGTGATAACACTGCGTGGAAGGTGTACATAAGAAGTTAGTGCCTCGAGATCACAGATGACACTTTCACTCCGTCACCTGGGGGCATCGCCGTAATCACCTTTCATAGGACACGGAAAAGGCAGGCCGGCCCACCGGTCATGACTAGCAAAAGCCAAATACCCACGTATGGCAAAACGGATCCAGTATTTTCATTTTACCAAACTTTCGCGTGTCGTGAACACGTTGGGGATCGGGAGCCATAGAGACCTAAATTTGTGTCAGGGAACTTATCAAGGGTATCAAGAACAATGCCATCACAGGCTGTATACGTACGCCTGGTCTTCTCGACGTTCTCGGATGATTTTCGCGTGGAGAGGTCCCGAGCGATGGAATGATATGGATTAATACCATGTTTAGACATCGGTGGACGCCTCCACCCGCCCAGTTGTTGAAACGAGAATTATACCGTGCTAGCTGAGGTAGGGCGGAGACGCGACTAGTAGCATGACAATGACATTTGAAGTACTATATGCAATACGGAGTTGTGGGGAATGGAAGAGCAACCGAACCGTAGGTAGCTCTCCAGTTACTTCTATTAGTTGGACGAGCCGCATGGGAGAATTACCGACGGATTGTTTTCAAAGATATCTTCCTCGGACCTGCCATTGTTGGTGTATCTAACTTTGACGTGTGTGCCTGTCAGCTTTTATGGTTCATCAGTAAAAATGGGGACAGTGAAGGAGTGGAGAGCTTACAGCCCGTACAGTCTTCAAGACGGCGACGACAGTTCCGAGTAGCCATCCATTGCCCTGGACGTTGATCTGAACGGTCTGGTTCTAAGAGATAGAAATACTGTCAAGCAAGACAACGGAGAAAGATTAGCAGCGACGTGCCAGCGCGAACTTCCTGAGCTGCGGACATTGTCTGGTTCAGTATCAGGTGCCGGACCGCTGACAGAGGTGGCTCACAAGCGAAAAGTCCAGCGATTTTTTCTCCCTCAATGCCCCGGCATTGCCGTAACCATTGGGAGGATAGCCGCCGCCATAGCCGCCATAGCCAGACTGCATCTGGCCGCCATTATAGGGAGCAGCGTAGCGGATATCGCTGGTGTGATCTCCTTGTCGGCGACTGGGTGTTTGTGGGTCATCGTTGAGGACAGGAGGCGGCGGAGGTGGCTGAAGCTGGGTGTTGGGTCTCGAGGGCATTGTCGCTAGTGGAAAGATAGGCAACGGGGATGTAAATCTGGTTGGGGACCATTTTGCAGGCATATTTATAGGTAGCTCAAGCTTTGGAGATATGTAGTTCATGATCCCGTGAACCAATAGAAAAGGCCATGACAGTCGGGAGGGATCTGGATGGCGATTCGTCGAGACTGATGAAGAAAATAAGTTCCTATGACCCTGGTTCCAAAGGGGGAGCTGATAGGTCATTAGACAATTTGGGCTGTGGTCAGGCCTACTAGATGAGAGCTGCAATGCTTCTGCCGTTCGCGCACATTGTCATGATGCACAGGAAAAAATGCAGAGCGGGCAAAATTTCAGGCCCGCTAGGGCGAAACACCCTATCACACCTTTATTCACTGTAGCCAAGGCTGCCGGTCGCGGCCGCGTTTCAATCCGTCGGCGAGATCTCGAAGAACGGAAGTTCCGGATGGCAGGATATTTGGGGTATCGACAGCCGCGCCTGTCTTGTTCGACAAGACGGGGAATTTCCGTAAGATTGCCTTTTCGCTTTTCACTTAGAGCCGAGACGTGCTCGTGGAAAGTGGGAGCTGGTCATTGACGGTCTCCGGCTCGGACAGATATGATGAAGGGATCAAGCACGAAACGAAGAGAAGCCAGCAATAGTGGAAAAAGATGGCAACAAACACTGCGTCCATTGTGCTGAACGGGGATGTCCCTCAAAGACCCTTGCCCCTCCAACAGCAGTTGGCTGCCATCCGGGTTTAGCCGAGAGATCTAGTTTCGTGAACTGCAAAGGTAGGTGCAATTAAGATCTAGAGCACCGACTGTGCTGAAATCTGGTGAGAAATTGCACCAGAAGATGCCTTGGTGTGGTCCGACGGAATCCCAGATTCCCAAGTCCACACACGAGGTCGACAGAATGAATCCGCGAGGGAAAGAAATTCGAGCTGAGAGGCATGGCCAGCGAGATCCAATGATGTCCAGTTTGACGTTTTTACTGAAAGAATGTTGTTCGGCGTTGAGTTGAGAAAGAACTCGAAACAGACAATCAGGTTAGTTGCGAGCGAAGCGAGCATCCATCGGCTATAGGGCTGGAGGCCCGGACAAATAAATACAAATTCTACGCGAGATCAATTTCGCCCCGGCCTACTCGGATTTGCTCATGCGCCTCAGAACGTCCCTGTTTGCTTATTGTTAAGGTAGAAATAGAATTAGATTCCTGAAATCGATACGTTTATCAAAAAAAAATCATGTCTTTCGAGCCCGTTGTTGAGATTCTACAAATAGCACCCCCCATGGGCTCTGAGGTCGTCTTCCGTGCGCCGTTTTCATGCCAAATCTTAAGGATTCATATCGGATGTGGTCAGGAAAGACAGAATTGTCAGCAGGATACACCTATGTTGACTTTTTCAGAGTCAAGTTGTCCGATGGAATGACGATTGTCAATCAGTGTTCGGCGCATGTGTGGATGCATATGTGTATCTCCGACGTCATCTCAACTGACCACAGTTGTGAACGTGTATCTTGATGTCCTATATACAATGGATGATATTATACGAGAAATTGAGGACTACAGCTTCTTGGAGAAACTCTGTGTGCGCAGCGAGCCTTCCCCCGCTGTCCAGCGTATACTTAATAACTTAGTTTGAACCATTGACATTCAATCACGTGAATAAATGAGATTGCAACAAACGCCGCGGCTTGGCTCGCGTCAACCTGCTGAACTTGCCTCCCACCAACTACGGGATCGACCCCGACCACTATGTCGAACCTCCTATCTATTCCCTTCAAGAAGACATACTCTATTGATATCAAGGAAGTGGCCCGTCAGTACATCTCTGACCACGGAGGCGCACATCCCGATGAATTCAGGGATGACATAAAGTGCTGGCAGGATCTCAGAAAGGAGGGTGTCGCTGGCGTTGTACACGATGACCGAGCCAAAGCTGCTCTATTGTAAGCGCTTTTCAACGGCTCTCTTCTTGGGATCCTTGAACCTTAGATCAGATCGCAGGTATCACGCTCAGCTCGTCTCGGTCCTGACAAAGTTGCCGACGGATGTGAGCCTAGGATTTCATGGACGTGAATGGTCCACTCATCGTTTCGCAGATTCGTCTAGCCATCTCATATGCTCCTGTGTTCCATCCTTCCGCCATTCCAATAACCCTGAACAACTTGGCCTTTGAACGCGCCTGTGTGCTTTTCAATCTCGCAGCCCTTTATTCCCAACTCGCCGCCGCTGAAGATCGGTCAAAAAGTGATGGGATTACACGCGCTGGGACGAATTTTCGAGTAAATCTCCCGATTTCTCATCGTGAACTTTATCTCTTTTACATTCTTTTCGTAGCGAGCCGCAGGGGCGCTGTCCTATCTGCACTCTTCAGTGCTCCCTAAACTAATGTACTCCCCGGATGACGAACAACAACCTAAGGATTTGTCAAGCGACTTCATCAAAGCTCTTGAATGGCTTATGTTGGCCCAGGCTCAAGAGTGTTCGTGGCAGTTGGCGAAATTGAGTATGCCATTCTATATAGCACTACGCCAGTATCTCTTAAATTTATGCAGACCAGTACAGAAATTCCTTGATCGCCAAGATAGCTGCTGGTGTATGTCTTCACACTTCTAGAATGTGGTCGATGTTAATCCCACACTAGACCAGTTACTTCTATCGCACCGCCCTGAACGCAGTCAGGGATGCGAGGTCATCCATAAAGAGTCTTTTTCCAGCTGTGAGTGGGCTTTGTAAACCCTTTTTACCCAGCCGTAATTTATGTGAGATTTTAGGATTGGATACACCATATGGAGGCAAAGGAACACCACTTCTCTGCCGTCGCCGAATATCGTGAAAGCATGGCTGAATACGAGGCTAGTAGGTTCGAGTTATTTTCGAATCAGCTTGCTATCCGGCCACAGCCTGGAATTTTTTTGTCAGATATGGGGTTGAACTCGGTCGCTTAGGCAAGGCCCAAAGTGAGGCGAAGGCCGCGTACGATATTGCAAGGAGGGGAAAGGTCGCAGGTCCGGTTCTCCACGATGTCAAGGTCTGCTTTCCGCGCTCCTCTGAAGCGGTGCTCTTTAAAAAATCTCCTTCCAGTCCCTCTTAGAGACAGTCAAGACGAGTGAAATCAGGGCGCAGCGCGACAATGACCTCATTTATCACCAGGATGTTCCCTCTTCATCGGCGCTTTCTGCCATCGAGGAGACCAAGATTGTTTCGTCGACTGTTCCGCCCGAGCTGTTAAACCCAACGAAGGTTCTTGAAGACTTAGGCCGAACTGCCCTCTTCAGTGGGCTGGTTGGGTGGGGTGCTCGGGAGGCCATCAGTACGTTCCTGATGGACGCTGTTCGAACTCCACCAGTATTAATGGAGGCAATTAGACATCTACAATGATCGGAAACAAAATCTCCTCGCCGAAAAGCTCGTCGATGTTGTCCAGGAGATGCACGACGAAGCAGATGAGTACGTCGGCTACGATTTTGGGGTTCAAAGATGCTGAAGACCACCCACAGTGGATTACGGAAGTTAAACCTTCCGTCTTCGTTGGATGCCCTTGAACGGCCGATCGGTTTACCTCCTAGTTTACTTCGGAAGGCAGAGGAAGTTCGCTTGGAGTATGGGCCTGCCAAAATCGAAGCATCTATTGAAGATGTTCAGCGACTTGCCCATCAGGACTTGGCGATTTTGGAAGACGTATGGATTTCTTGCCATCGATATTTTTGTCTATTCTCACTTCTGCGCAGGCCTTAGACATCTTGGACAGCGAAGCTTCAGAAGATGAAGCCGCAAGAAAGGAGACACCTCTGAATCGTTTAAAGTCACACGAAGCAAACGTGGAACTCATCGACAAGGCTAACCGTTATCGCAGTATTTTGACACAGGCTGCTGAGAGCGATGAGTCCGTACGGCAGAAATGGGACGAATGGGAAGAAAGCATCACGGAATTGACTTTGGACGAGGTAAAACGAAGGACCCGTGCCCAGAAATTCTCGCTGATGATTGGACAGGCAACACTTGAAGCATCGGTCCCATCAACAACCGTGTCAAGCGCTGCACAATCAACCCCGCAAGGGAAACTAACTCGACAACATGCCCGGGTTCTGAGAGTTAAACTGGAGGAACTCGACACCCTCCACCGCGATTGTGACCAGCTGATACACCGCGCACGCTCTCTCGTGGCCGCAGATGACATTCAACCACGGATATTAAAAGCTTCGTCTGGCTTCGAACGTCTGGCAGAAGTTACGCCCGAGATGTTTGAAGATCTATTAGACGAGGAACTGGCCAAATTCGACAAATATTTAGTCGAAGTCACCGAGCTCCGCAGAAAGCAGACCGAAATCCTGGAAGACATCCAGGTACGAGCGTCCACGCTTAATTCTACCCTGGGTTAATTGCTTGCGCGTACTCCTTCTAGAAGCGGAACAGGGAATTTCTGGACTCGAGAAAGGAGGACCCGGTAGTCAAGGATCGTGAACACGCCCTGCAATCCCTGGATCTCGCGTACTTCAAGTATCGGGAAATTACACGAAATCTCGACGAAGGATTCAAGGTACGTTGCGTGCTTGGATCCGAGTACACAGCAATGAAAAAATGTTCTCCAGTTTTACAACGACCTTGCCGGAATTCTTGTTCAATTTAAAGAGGTATGCAAGACCTGGAGCCTACACAGGAAGCATGAGATCCAGTGAGTGCTTCGCGCGGCCGTGTATACCAGTATCCCAGTATCCCTTCTCATGTGCTGCGCGTTACAGCCTCCTCACGCGTGCCATGCAATCTTCACCTTCGCGCGAGGGAGATGACCGACAGAACACACCTCAGAAGAAGGGACAGCCTCACCCGACCGTGCCTCTCCCTCGTAAGCCACCGCTAGGAAAGTCAGCCCTTGGCCTCCCGGCGATCAACTCAAGTGAATGGGAGTTCGAGGAGCTCAAGCTCCCACCTGGACCCAGCAGCGGGAGGTGAATACGTGATAGAATGGATCTTGTGTTTATTTTCTAAGAATATATGTATACATAGACGAGATTGTTGCACCACAGGCCTCTCCTGATAATTGTGGGGCTGTGCCAGGCTGATAAGATACTTGGAATATTCTTTCGACACAGCCATACTTTATACGAGGATGCCGACTGTTGCTCTTGTTCACACCTTTTTCATTCCTGTCCAACATTTTCTTGGTCTTCTTCCCTGCTGCGCTGTTCTAGACTAAGCATGGGCCGTCACAAGAGTGTAGATTCGTCGGATTCTTCGTCGGATTCCGATTCATCTCGGGACAAGAAACACAAAGATAAGAAGGACAAGAAGGACAAGAAGAAGGACAAGAAAAAGGACAAGAAAGAGAAGGAGCACAAAGCTAAGTCTGGTCGTGGGGATCATGGTAATTACGGGAGCACGAGCACCCACGCTCTGCCTACAATACCCCACTCCTTCCCTCCTCCTCAGAACCGCGTCTTTCCCCAGCAACCCACTATGTCTTACATGCCCGAGCCCGGATACGACGGGGAGCACAACTTCCAGGGCCAGGAACCTCCACCATCAGGCTTCCGAGTACCTCTTTCGACGGACGCGCCCTTCCCTCCACCTGAGCAGTCAGGTGAACCAGCCTTCTACGACGCCGATGGTGCTTCACCCGTCTTCATCGGGTCTGCCCTCTTCGAGAACTCGGTCCACCCGTGCAAGATAGGCCCCCATCTCCAGCCATTTGCTTCCGTTCCGTATGGTGGCGGAGAGCATGGACACCATGGGCGCTTCGATCTACTTCCGTTCAGACACGACCAGATGGAATGGGTCCCCACTTCCTATGGTAGGATCCCTGAAGGGCGCCGGCCAATTGAAGGAGGTTATGAAGATGACGGCGCGCAGCTGTATCATGCCGCTGCCCTCATCGATGGCGTGAAGGTCCCTGGAAAGACAGGAGAGCACCTGTACGTCCATTTATCTCGACTCCTTATCGCTCATGCATCATGTCTTAATCGCGCTGTCGGTAGGGGTGGCTCTAGAATTGCCTTCGGCGGTGCAGAGCATTGCATAGATGATGATTATGAGATATTGTGCGTACTAGCCAACACGATATGATGCTCGAAGATATTCCCTTCTTACTGATCTTCTTTCACCGCAGATGTTGGAAATAAGCCACAAACGAAATCGAAAAGCAATGCACACAGTTGATGATTCTGAACGAAGTTCGAACCATGCGGTGTTCTGTATGCCAAGTCCTGCTCATCGATAATAAAGACGAAAGACGTTGTTGATGCCTTTTGAATCCGAGATATCCTAATGACAGTGTAGATATCGAGCAGTGTGATTTTGACTGAAAAGACGTCTGTCTTTATGAGGTAGTTTATCTGCAACTTGAGGGTCTAGAACGGCCCTTGTGGTTTTGGCGGGAAGTGGAACGTGTCGTTCGCGATAAAACCCGACTACTTAGTAGAGTCGGGGATACTTAGAGTAAATCTTCCCAATGCTGCAACCAGTGCGGGCAATCTCAATCCTAAGTGGCTTGTATTGTAATTCCACGTCATCCAGTAAATAAATAATCATGTCTATTCTAAAGCGTAGCCCGTTCATATGCAAAATTCCACTAGCCGCCCTTCCGTCTGACCTTCGAGTGCGCCTGGCCACTGTCATGACGTGGTATGCTTTGACCAGCCGACCTGCTGGGGGTCTGATGCTTATCTTGACCTTCCTCTGGTGCAATGTCGTCCTGCCCTTGATAACGTTTGCCTTGTATATGCAAATTGTTGAGCTCTGGGACAGAATCACCCAAGGAATCCGCCATTGTGATCGTGCCCGCGCAGAGCTCCATAAGCCTGTTCGTAGTTTCACCAGAGAGTGGCTGGATGGGATGGTGATCGTATTCTTGGTACTCCGTATAAAGGATACCACGAGTCGTGTCGCACCCTTCTGCCAAGCCCTTCATGGCAGGATGGAGAGCTTTAGAAAGAGCCTTGATCTTTCCCGTAGACAGCGTAGCGTGTCGCGCGGAGGCACGAAAGAGTTGTCGGGCGGTCTCCTGAGACGGTTGGTAGTCAACGCCTCCCAGGATCGTCCAGAGATGTAGCCGCCAAACAGATTCGAGGTCATGAAGAAAATTGTGTCTGACTGGCACATCTTCTTCAACGGTACGAGTTGCAGGAGCCTTGACAATGATAGGTGCTTTTTTGTCGTATTGAAGTCGCTGTTTCTCGATTCGCTGACCCGATTCAATCTCATAAGCTATGAAAAGAGGGGTGCCCTAAAGCGATAGAAAAGTAAGTGAAAAATCGTGCTTAATCAATAAGTTCCTCGCCGTTTTGGGATCGGAAGACACTGTTTGAGCGTCATTGAACTTCTTGGAATATTCCAAATCGGCTATAATGCCCCTAGACACTTGACCATCTGGAGCATCTAGGAGAATGTTGCCGGCGCTGACATCGCGGTGGACCCAACCAGCCAAGAACATAATGATCAAACCTATGCAACGTCAGTAAAGAAATACGAGGGGAAAGGCAAACGGCATACCAAACAGACCACCTTTCAGGGCACGCATTGCATCGCCGAGTTTCGGCAGCGTCTGCATGGAGGGAGCGACTTCTTTGAAGACGACGCGGTACTGCCTCCGCGTCGTGTGTTGGCGAGGATGTTGGCGAGGAACCTTGGGGGTACCCGTAGTATCCCTCTCCGCTGGTGATAACGTGTCTCGAGTATCAAATCTACTTGCCCAAATATCGGCGGGTTGAATCGCAACGCCGGGTTCATCAAAAATCTCGGGGCAAGGGGTGGCGTGTGGATGTCGAGTTTTGGAAGTGTGACCAACGATGTCGCAATCAATACTGAGGAAATGGCGTCTGTAATTACGGTCCTCGAAAAGGCGATGGAGTGTCTCTTGAATATCTGGATTGAGAGAATTGAAGGCGATCTGCTCTGGGGACCCAGGTTCCCCGTACTTTTGAATGAAGTTATCAACGTCTTGGAAAAGAGCCTCTTGAATCTGCTTCTCCGTCTTCGTACTGGAATCGAGCCACACGTCCTTCAGTACTCTGCGAGGCGTCCCGGGTTTACGTACGAGATCGTCAAAGGAAGCCACTTCTTCCACTTCCCACACGCGGGTTGTTCTTCCAGTGATATTTAGCGACTGGTTCTCGAAGAGAGAGTTGACCGTCTTGAAATATCGCGCTTTTCCTCCCTTTCCAACTCTATAGATGTAGAACGCCTGTTCCTCGCTAGTCGTCGCAAGGTGCCGTTTGATAGAGTCGTCGTAGCCCAGTTCGGCAGGTTTGGCGAAGATGAAAGACAGCAACGCTGCAGCAAACAATCTTGGTTTCTGAGCTATTTGTCAGATCCAAGCGTAAGCAGGTTGTTGAAGAGCATGTACATTCTTCCAGTTCAATGGTTCAGACACTGCGGAATGCGACCGTGAAAAATACCAAAGGCGGAGCTGGTCGCACTCAATCGTCGTCTATTGAGAACATCGTTTAAGTCGTGCAACATAGCTTGATGAATGAACGACAAACCGCAAACATGAACATTCGGTGAGGGTCGTTGAGTAACGCGAAATGCGCATTGCCAACCGCCTGAAGGCGATTCTGGATATATCGGTAAGCGATGGACGGCCAGAGGGGGATGATGAAACAAGTGGACGTACTTGATAGACGACAGCCGCCGACTTAGATAACTTATACTCGTTCGTGGCGCCGATTTTTGCCATGACATAGTCCTTAATATCCCCTTCGCCCTCGATGAGATAATACGAGGCATCCATCATATGTGAGCCTCCAGTGATCTCGGGGTTCGCCCTATTGGTGGGTTTATGAATAAGTCGAAACGTCGCTGACCTCTCTGGAACGGTGATTTTCTCGAGTTCCCTGCTGATCGTTTCCAGGTCTTTGAAGTAATTGTTTTCGTCTCGACCATTCACGTTCAATCTTTCAGTCCAGGCTAATCTGCCGTCGTCAATTTCGCACCAACCCTCTTCTATCAGCTTTTCTTCGGCCTCCCTAAGTTCTTTTTTCTTCGGCTGCCAAGGACTGTAGTGCTCCATAAATCTCTTGAACGAACATTCAACAACTTCGTCTTTCATGGCAGCAGCGATGTGCTTCCAGCGGTTGGGAACGTTTGTTGTAAGCTCTATAGTCGTCCTAATGGCATCCCTAGGAGTGCTAGAGCTTGTCTTCACCCTGAAAGCCTTGAATCAGACACAGACACTGAGTATGGAATAATTGTGCTTACAGTCCCTTCGTTACATCCTCATCATTCGCAGGTGTTGCACCTCTCCTATTCTTTGGGTAAGTAAAGCGCACTCAGGATGTATGAATCGGCTGCTGACTTCAAGCTTATGAGGTGGTCCATGCCATGGTTGATGCTCAAGAGTGGAGTTGTTGTAATCACGTGATCGTGACATAACACGCACCAGGCGATCACCCTCGTTCAGACCCAGTAATACACCTACCCGAAGGTTTTTGGCTGTCGCGTTCATTCTGTAGGTTTTAACGGCCGTTTTTGGCGTTTGTCGTCGGTTATGGTTTTGTTCATGCTTGGCTACTATTGGTACCGGGACCCTTGGTCCTGCGAGGGCCAGGGTGTGCACTCTTGCAACGGTACGCAAGTCTGGTTATTCTAAGACCCACTCTCCAAACTTTCTATAGACGTCTTCCGTCTTCGCCGCGCCTGGGTCGGAAGCCTTCCGCGGAGTTGTAAGTCACTTATGGTCTTCGCCTGCTTCAATCTCATGTTATGCTTCTTTCAGACAACAGCTCGATATATTTTTCAAGATTGCTGATTGCCCTCGCCCTCGGTAGAACCCCCTCGAGGTAAACACACACCCCCTCTTGTGTGCGTGTTGCGGTTTCGAACATGGACCAACGTTGTCTGTAGCAGTAGTGCGCTGTCGATTTCGAGTGCGTAGGGAAGTAAGTGTAGATGCTAGAGTATTGACTCTCATCTTTATAATCTGCTGAAGCTTGTGGACTAAGCAGCCAGAAAAATAAACATTGTACGACCCTTGAACAACGAATTGCTGATTGTCCGAAAAAACCTTTAGTGCTCTATAAGGTCTACGCCCTCGTAATGCGACGGCCCGTTGTAGCGCCTCGTAAGCTCAGGTCGTCTTGTAATGCCGAAAGCCCAATTTTCTGTGCTTTGCGGCGCTCGCTGGAGGTTGCATGGTCCAATTTGACCACATACTGCAGCCCGTAATGTGGCAGCTCCTCACATGGGGTCTCAAAAAACGAGGAGGGAGTGCTGAGGGCAAGTTGGATTTCCTCTTGCAAACTAACTAACGCATTGCAAGGCATCATAAGGAACCCCCGGCATTATCGGCATTGTCGCNATGCCATGGTTGATGCTCAAGAGTGGAGTCGTTGTAATCACGTGATCGTGACATAACACGCACCAGGCGATCACCCTCGTTCAGACCCAGTAATACACCTACCCAAGGGGCCGCCTTCCGAGCTGTCCCTGAAAGCAACCCCTCCCATGGCCCCGTGGAGGGTGGCTGTGGCACGTCACATCAGGGTCCTAGCCGAGCACGTCACCATCCGGGTTCGACGGTAGGGGTCGGCTCGATAAGAACACGACCTTCCTGCGTTTGTGAATTATTATGACAGTCAATTATTATACAGATTGTAGTGAAATTCTTGATTTATTCTACGTTTTGCGCTTCTTTTGTCAAGGCATCATAAGGAACCCCCGGCATTATCGGCATTGTCGCCCTTATAAGGACTAAAGTGTTTTTCCGACAATTTAAGCCAACGACAGTGCAATTGTCGAATGTTTTTCTGAAGTTGAAATACATAGACGCGATGTCGCTCCTTTCCGACAGCAGCAGACGGCAATCGTGGCCATCTTGTCCGAATGTGGGAGTTGGCCTACCAAAAACGTTCACCCCAAAACGTCGTTATCCACGAGCCGCGGGGTCTACCAGTCAGGGCTCATGTGACCTTTCCCCAAAGGAAGTGGAGGTATATAGGCCCCACTCTTCCACGAACACATCTTTCCTTCGAACATCCGCCATCTCTGAGTTTCTCTGTCCGCTCTCTCCTTCCGACAACGTCACGCGTCAGTGCTTCAGCAGCCATGATGCCGTCGAAATGCCTTTTGCTTCATACCTTCCCTCTCTGATTACACTCCAAATACCCAATTTCAGCAGCCTTGGTCGCCTGCAGACCTTCCACTTGTGAGTTTCTCCTCCTTCGACCCCTCCTGCCCTGCCGCTAGTCCTTGACTTTTCGCTCTTTGGTCTGACCCACCCGACCAGAAGGTTCCTTTATCTGGTTCGCAATCTGTGGTGCTTCGAACCTGGGCATGTTTGGCGGAACGGACAGCACTTCGGCTCGCAGTGGTCTTTCAGTAGGGGTCACGCTCCAAAAACCAGCACATGTTGCGGGACCTACATAGCTCACCGGGTCCAAACGCGATCATTGGCACGATCAGGATCGGACACGCCGGAGTACCCACAACCTAAAAGAGGAAATAATTTCCAGAAGCGTGCATCGACCGTACACGTGCGTGCAGCCGAAACTCAGAGATTTGATGACCCTTGGCCTCACGGCTGCCGGGGGAGTAATTGAATATCGCGTTGACATGAATGGGAGGCTAAGGCGATCCATAGTGGACCGATGCCGCCGAATGCAGGGTGGTCAAACATGTTCGGTCGTCGACTCGGATCCGAAGCCGTGGGGTACCGAAAGTCCCGTAGAAACTGACGGACCAGTCTTTTCCCACTCGATCCCGGAAATGCGAGTGGCATCCCTTACTCGAGCTGCCCAGCGCGACCATCCCTACTTACCACAACGGGAAAAGTTCCCATAACCGCCTTAGAGCGCACTCGAAGCCTCGAACTTCAAGCCAAGGTCGACGTCTAACTTTCCAATATCACTGAGCAATGCACATCCTAGGCTCGGAGCCCCGTCATCACGCATGGACTGACGACGATCCCGCAGATCAATCCCTTGCTATTACTAGTTTACTGTCATGCATCATCTACGAGTTCTAGCTCCAGTTTTGGCTTTTAGGCTTTAGTTACAGTAGAACCAATTAATAGAGCTTACACCTGGACGGGTTGACACCCTTCGCGTTCAAACGCCTATACGCCTACTCAAATGAACAGCAGGACGTCGTTGACTGACATTGGAGAATATAATTCTTCGGGCTAGAAGTTGGTCGCTCCAAGCCCTTGACAAGAGCTTGGCAAGCTTCTGTTCACTCCTGCAACTGCTCACCCCTGCGACTGAGTTGGTCATTTGCGCGAGCGATTGCAAAACGGCCTTTTCATTCAACGTTCCAGGAAGATATAATGATAGACAACACAGCTGGAGGTGGAACGCACGTAAATAGTTGTAGGAAATTCAGACTCCTCAAGCTCGAGAGAGAGGAAGATTGTCACAGATATGATATGTAATGGTACACCAAAGGGATTAGAAATTGAGAGGGAGAGGGAGAGAAAGGAGAGCGTAGGAATGAATGAATGAATGTGGGACTAGGTTAGGTTAGGTTAGTGGTGTGCTGAGTGACTTCAGAGGCGCTTCGAAGGAGCGTTTGGTTTTGGTTGGTTAGGCGTTGGACTGTAAGTAGTATAATGGGAGTAGGGGATGGGATGGGGATGGGATAGGGATAGGGATGGGGGTGGGGGTGGGGATAGAGAGAGGGATAGGGCGGCACAAAGACATTAACTTACACAACTGAAACCACAGACACGATTTAAAGTGGGGGTAAAAGTAAAAACCTGAAATGCGGGGTATATGCAGAGCAGATGAATGGCGATGCGAATAACACGAGTTCCATAGAATGAGAAAGAAAAAATAGGAAATGGAAATGGGAATGGGAATGGTATGGAGGGGTAGGATGAGGAGAGGGGTTGTCGCGATTTTGGATGGAGAGGTAGAGTTCGGATGGAGGAGGTAGAGCAGAGAGGTCGGACGCCGCGTCGTGTTCATCGGCGGAGAGGCGTTGGATTAGATAATTCGAATGCTGAGCAGAGCTCGCTCGAAGATGCGGGAGAGGCTGGGAGAGATCGAAGATGCCGGTGAAGGGAGTTTAGATGGGAGAGAGGTAGGTAGGAACATCGAGCAATGTACCTCCACGAGGCACCATGCATGAATGCAAAGCCGTTCCTCCCACTTCCTTCGGCGCAGCACGATGGTGACATATGCACGCTCCACGGCCACTCGCGCCGTCACAGGGCAGATTTGCAGTGCCATATATGAGGAGCTGCAGCTGGAGCAAGACTACGGGCCTGTAGGGCAGAACGACTTCTATCCTCGTCCGCGGACGCGTCCAACGACTCCCACCTGCAGACCTGCAAGACCCAGGGTAGGTGCAAACGCGATTAATTGCGGTGAACGCTCGCCGTTGCCGTTCGTCGCCGAGCGTGTCGTGGACAACTTGAAGCTTGAACCTTGGCTTTGACTCTGAGCTTGAACCGACAGTCGAGGCTGTCGAGAACCAGGATGCACGGGAGGCGGTGTGGGCGTCTACAACAGCCATTCGCTCTGGGGAACGCCCGACGCACACACCCCACCAGCGCCCATACGCCCACTGCGTCAACCCACTCCTCCGTCCCACCTACAAAACCCCGTCCACTCCAACAACTGCCTTACAAACCCACCACCACCTCGGACTCCCTCTTCCAAGCCCAAGCCTCTCCCAACAACCCACAGAAAGCTTTCCACCTCACCCAAGGAACGCCAACTCCGTCAACTGCCTGCTCTCCTCATCCTCAATCGCGCTCGTCTCCAACAATATACTGCCGCGGTTATACATCACCGGCGACACCGCGCGGCGCTGCACGGGCGGCGGGGGGCTGAGCGTCGGGCTCCTGGGGGGGTGGGCGTACGTTCTCGACGTACCAGTCCCGGTCATGGCGGAGCGGAAGGATGAGGGGAGGGTGGGCGACGCGGGGAGGTGGGAGGCGTCGAAGAGGCGTCCTCGTGGTGGGTTGGGGTCGGAGGGGTCGGTTGAAGAGGTGGGGGATGGGGTGTGCTTGGGACGAGAGAGCGTGCCGATAACAGAACGCCGCATGTTCGACAGGCTCAGCTTCTTCGAGCCTAACCTCCCTCCTCCCGATCCCTGCATCTGCATCCTTCCTTCTCCTTCTCCTCCTGGCCCATCACCACCTTTCTCTCCTCCCTCCTTCTCCTTCCCCTCTCCCACTCCACTAACCCCAGCAGCACCCCCACCAGCGCCAGCGCCCCTAACGTACTGGCTCTGCCCGCGCTTAAAGCTAAACGGGTTCATGCTCTTCCGCTTCTCCGCCTTCTCCAGCATGCCCGCGGGGTCTGTGGCGCCTCTCTTCGGGGCCCTGCCCGCGCCTGTGCCCGCTCGGGGTAGAGATACTTGAACATGAGCAGACGAAGAACCAGGGACGGGCGCAGAGGCGGTCGTTTTGGTTGGGCTCGTCGGGGGAACACCGGACGAGGAAGAGGAGGCAAAGGGAGGCAAGGACGCGCTGACGGTCGGCGCGTGTGCGTGTGCGCCGCTAGAGGAGAGGGAGAGGGACGCGTCGGTCGAGGGTCGGGCGTCCGTCGTCTTATCCTTCTCCTTCTCCTCCGAGGCCTCTTTCACCTTCTCCTCACCATTGTCTTCCTCCTCAGCGACCGACGCCAACCCTTGTGGGGCCTCCTTTTCCGTCTTCTCCTCAACCACAACCTTCCCTTCCACACCACCCACATCCACACCCCCACCCTTACCCCCTAACACATCCTCCTCCACCTCAACGACCGCCTCCAAGCCCTCCTGCAGCACGAACCGATAGCCCTCCACCACCGGGCTCTCCACGATAACGGGCACGACGCCGCCCTCGTGCGTCTTCACCACCAGCCCGCCCAGCTTGCCGATACCTATCGGCTTCGGGGTGGGCGTGGGCGTCGGTTTTCGGCTCGCATTCGGCGCGGGACTTGACCCAGTTGAAGAGACATGGTCGTTCGCGGAGATGGAAGAAGGGAGAGAGGAGGACGCGCTCGGTAGTAAAGACGAAGACGTGCTCTCGGAAGCGGACGCAGACACAGACGCAGACGCAGACGCAGCAGACGCATCGGTGCTACTAGCGAAAGACAACGAAGGCGCGACGAGCGATGCGGCGGAGATGGAGGTGGAGATGCTCTCCTCGAGTGCGGCGAACGAGTCTGTGCGCGCGTGGAAGGCCGCTGCGGACGCAGAGGCGGACGGGGAGGTTAACTGTGACGCTGCAGAGGAGAGGGACGCGGAGGGTATTTGGGGAGCGGAGGGCGGGGCGGGGGCGGGAGGTTGGCTGTATCTAGTGCCAGTACATAAAATGTGTCACACGTAGAATCTCAATAAATGCTTCGAATTCTGCAAATAGATATTTTGAATAGCCGGACTGAGAGAATCTAGAAAGTGTTACGTGTTCTGTCTATGGTAGGGAGGTCGGGATTCTTTGGAAACAAAAAGTATTGCAAACGAGGAAATTGTGATGACTTTTTTCTTATTGTTCGTATTTTGTTGGTGCCAAGATATGACTGAAATCATTCAAGCATTTAACAAT